>JBCEWC010004305.1:0-27644 GCA_038996855.1 Solanum aculeatissimum | reverse complement strand
CCATAATTGGAAGTATGCTGGAAAAGGGTTCCGGATTGGGGTCTAAGTGTGGGACCACAAACCGTTTGGTGGTCCATGGTCTGTGTTGGCTTTCTGAGTTGGTCCAGTGTGCTACTAGGGGTTGGGGGCCAAGCCATGGATCAAGTGTGACCCCACGGACCACTTCACAGTCCGTGTGAGCCTTCACGGTCAGTGAAGGGTCCCGTGAGTTGGTCCAGAGAGTTGCCAAGGTGCAGGGTTGGGCTCAGGACCAAGTGTGGTCCCACGGGAAGGACCACAACCCGTGAGCTAGTACACGGCCACTGCGGGTCCTCCGTGAGACCCTGTGTTCAGTGATCCCCTCCATGTCATTAATGGTTAATTCGTAATTTAATCAAATCCTATGCCCCTTTTAGCCTTTATAAGGTCCCCTAACACCCCTAAATCAAACTTTAATCCCCTTTCATCCATTCTAACACTCCTAAATCCTCACCAAAATTCTCTCAATCCTCTTGACCTCCATTGATGAAAGCTTGAAGAAATTGGGAAAAATCATCTTTCTTGCAAATTCATTCAATTCTCTTGGCTAATCTCTAGGTATATGGGTTTGATTCATGGATTACCTTTCATCCATGAAGACCTAAGAATTCTTCTCTTTAAATTATAAATTTAATCTTTCTTTAATCATGGGTTCTTTAAATTTTGATGTATTTCATTGCATTGAGTTGCGGGCTGTAGAAATTAGGTGATTTAATGATGATTTAAGTTGAATTTTATGAAATATATGGAAATTCTTGAAGGATCAATGTGCATGTCCCATTAATGGTTTAATATGCATGGGTAAATTGCACTATGTTTTGAATTGGGATTTTATCATGAACTATGTTGAATTATCTATTGAATTGTGGTTTAAAGTTTGAATCCTCCATTACCTATGCACTTGATTCCTCATTCATGGCATATGCATTGAAGTATGGTTATGGTGAAACTCTTGTTAAGGGCATAGTACTCTTGTTATGATATGATATGTTAAGGCTTGTGATCATATAGTCTCTTGTTATGTCTCTTTGAGCATTTCGGGTGCTTGCACAACTTTGATATGTTTTGAAAGCTTGATATGATAAGCTAGGTAGATAAGATACTCCTATTGCATTCATATGGAAATGGTTATTAAAATTCTTGTTGGCTTTTTAGCCTATGTATGGATATGGATTTGATCATGTTTTGGTTTGGCTAATGATGCATGATTTTGAAAAGAATATCAACTCTCCATTTTGAAAAGCATGTATGGATATATATATGTATTCCCGTGGGATGAGACTTAGTACCGAGCGATTGAAGTCAGGGTGGACTATCTCCAAGGGTCCATACTCCTTTCCGTCAAACCATGAGCCAACATGGGATATCTCCCAAGATGGGATTGACTTGTTATGCATCCCCTTGTTGAAGGGTTGACTAGGGATCTACCTGGCGAGTAGTCTAGATCGAAGTAGTAGCTTACTCGGGTCTCCTCCGATGTCGGTTGAGGTTACATCCCCGCTATAATATGATCTTAGGTTGTATTTCATGCATCATGACATGGCATATTGTTATGATATACTCCAGTCTTGGCTATGTGTATTCCTTTCGTATCACTTGTCCCTTAATCATCTCGTTTGGTCACACTATATTGTCATATGCATTGCATGCACGCATACTTAGTACATATTTTGTGCTAACCCATACTTTTTATGTACATGTTCTAACCATGTAGGGACCGGTGATGACTTCTATCTTCCGTTAGACGACAAGTGACATCGTTGAACCTATTTTCTTGTGGTGAGCCCTTTTGTTCAAATGCAATAACTACTTTCTATCTTCCTTGTATTTTTTATTTTTTTACTTTATGTATTGAGGGTGAGCCCTAAACTATATCGAGACCCTGCTCTTTCTTATTTAGAGGCTATGTTGGACACACCAAACTCTTACACGTTATGTTATATTTTATTTTGATATTATGACTACTGGGATTTATTTATGGAAATGATATTCCGATTATACGTATGATTATGTTTATGGGCTTGTGAATATTGGGAATGTGCTTATATGGAAAGGCCCCTCACCCGGTATGCCCCCATAACTTGAGTCCTACTTACCTGCCCCTTAGAAATACTTGTTATGTGCTACGTGATTCATGTTCCTCCCATTCCCGACAACATACCCATAGCTTGAGTCCAAAGCCCCATTTGCCTTAGAATTATGTGTTATGTTTTTACTTTTTTGCGCTTCTGAATTGATGATGTGAGTGATGATGCTATGATGGCTTGATCGAAGACTTTCGGGTTCTCCTTCTCCATGTCACATCTAGACCTCACTTTTGGGTCATGACAAAGATGGTATCAGAGCCAGGGGTTTGTAAATGATCCTCAGAGTCCAATATACCGCATCGATTAGAGTCTTATTCATGGGTGTGATGCGTGTCATGCCTATGAATGGGAAGCTATGATAACATTTTAGGAATTTGTCTCATTTCATTGCTTCCTTATGTCGTGCCGTGAGCTGTTACGATAAATTTCCTAAACTCTTGGTATTTTTATCGCTCTTTCAGAACATACCTTCTAGAAGAGCTCCCTTCCCCTTTCAAGCTCTAAAATTTGAGGAACAAGCCCCTCGGGCTCCGGTAGAGGAACAAGTATCTTATGCAGAGTTTAGAAATATGGTGTCTACGTTTGCCCAATAGTGGCTAACCAATCCCGATCAACTAATCTTGTAACTATTGGTACTCTGACCTCTAGGGTGAGGGATTTCACCCGGATGAACCCTCCGGAGTTCTTTGGCTCAAAAGTGGACAGGGAAGCTCAAGAGTTCATTGATGAACCCACTAAAGTGTTGACCATAATGGGTGTTAGCTCTGAGGAGAAGGATGAGTTGGCTGTATATCAATTGAAAGTTATAGCTCAGGTGTGGTATAATCAGTGGTTAATTGAGAGGATAGTTGATGCCAAGGTTAGGTGGAAGAGTTCAAAATGGCCTTCCTTTATCGGTTCTTTCCTCTTGAGCTTAGAGAGGCCAAGATGACCGAGTTCATCAATCTTCGACAGGGTGGTATGACAGTGAGGGATTATGCTCTCAAACTTACTAAGCTTTCCAAATATGCTCCCATGCTTGTATCTGACCCCCGTGCAAGAATGCACAAATTCATCTCTGGTGTCTCTGATTTGGTTGTGAAAGAGTGTCGTACGACTATGCTTATTCGAGATATGGACATCTCAAGACTCATGACTTATGCCGAGCAAATTTAGTGTGAAAAGATTAAGTAAAGAAGGGTGAGTGAAGCTAAGAGGGCCCGACTTTATGGTGGGTTCTCCAACTCCAAGAGTGGTGGTGGGTTTGACCGATTTCAACAAGGCCAAGGTTCAAATATGAGGGTTGCTAATCCAAGGGTGGCTCCTCCTATGGCAAGAGTTGGGGGTGGTCCTCGATTTTCTTATTGTGGTCAATGTGGTTGTAGTCACATGGGTGAATGTAGAAGAGTTACGGGTTCTTGCTATGGGCGTGGCAGTTTGGACCACAAGATCTCTAATTGCCCAAAGAATGTGAACAAGGATCAAGTGGCTCCTGGTGATCAAGGGCAAACAAAGGCTCCGGTTCGTGGTGCTCCTAGGAACAATAAGTTTTATGCTCTTCATGCCCGCCAAGAGCTGGAGAAATCTCTAGACGTCGTGACTAGTATGTTAAAAATCTTTGATTTTGATGCTTATGATTTACTTGATTCGGGTGCAAATATATCTTTTGTGACTCCTTTGTTGGCTGTTAAATTTGGTTTTAGTCCTGAAACTCTAAGGGAACCTTATTCAGTGTATACTCCCGTGGGTGAGTCTATTGTTGCCCGAAAAGTGTATGCCAAAATCTACATAGCTTATCATATCAAGCCTTCATAGCATATCAAAGTGGTGCAAGAATGGAGAAGTAGATTTTGGCATAGATCTCCTTCCGAATAGTCAATCTATTTCTATCCCTCTTTATTGTATGGCCCCAAAAAAGTTAAAGGAATTGAAAGATCAGTTGAAGGATTTGTTAGAAAAGGGTTATATTAGGCTGAGCATTTCACCTTGGGGTGCTCCCATGTTATTTATGAGAAAAAAGGATGGGTCACTCCTAATGTGTATTGATTATCGACAATTGAACAAGGTGACCGTTAGAATAGGTACCCGTTGCCTAGAGTTGATGATTTGTTTGACCAACTTGAAGGAGCTAATCATTTCTCTAAAATAGACCTTCGTTCGAGTTATCATCAATTGAAGGTGAGGGAGTGTGACATTCCCAAGATGGTCTTACAGACTCGTTATGGTCACTTTGAGTTTGTGGTGATGTCGTTTGGGTTGACTAATGCTCGATGATATTTATGGATCTTATGAATCAAGTGTTCAAGTTGTTCCTTGATAATTTTATGGTAGCCTTCATTGATGACATCTTGATCTACTCCCGTAGTGAGAAAGAGCATATGGATCACTTGAGGTTGGTGCTTCAAACATTGAGGGAGAAACAATTGTATGCAAAGTTTAGCAAGTGTGAGTTTTGGTTGGGAGAAGTTTCTTTCATTGGTCATGTAGTGTCCAATGATGGCATTAAGGTTGATCCAAAAACAATTGAAGCAGTGAAGAATTGGTCTAGACCATTGACTCCTTTGGATATTCGAAGTTTCCTTGGTTTAGCTGGTTATTATAGAAGGTTTGTTGAAGGGTATTCCTTTATAGCGTCTCCATTGACTAAGTTGACTCAAAAGAAGGCCAAGTTTATATGGTCAAATGAATGTGAGAAAAGTTTCCAAACTTTAAAGGATCGACTTACATCGGCTCCAATTTTGACTTTGCCAAATGGGTTAGATGGGTTTGTGGTGTATTATGATACATCGCGTATTGGGTTGGGTTGTGTGCTTATGCAACATGGTAAGGCGATAGCTTACACATCTCGGCAATTGAAGGTGCATGAGCAAAATTAACCAACCCATGATCTCGAGTTAGCGGCGGCGGTGTTTGCTTTGAAAATTTGGCGACATTATTTGTATGGGGTTCATGTGGATGTCTTCACCAATCACAAAAGTTTGCAATATGTGTTCACCCAAAGAGACCTTAATTTGAGGAAAAGGAAATTGTTGGAACTTCTCAAGGACTATGATATGACTGTTCTTTATCATCCCGACAAGGCTAATGTTGTGGCGGATGCCCTTAATAGGCTCTCTATGGGAAGTGTGACTCAAGCAGATGAAGGGAAGAAGGAGATAGTGAAAGATGTGTACTATTTGGCTAGGTTGGCTATGAGGTTGGCCGAATTCGACAATGGTGAAATTCTTGTTAAAGGTGGATCTGAGTCTTTCTTCGTAGTTGATGTTAAGACGAAAAAATACCTAGATCCTTCCTTGGTAGAGTTAAAGAAGTTGATTATCGATGGAAAGATTGAGGTTTTCTCCCAAGGGGGAGATAGTGTGCTATGATACCAAGACCGTTTGTGTGTTCCAAATGTTGATGGTTTCAAGGAGATGATCATGAAAATGGCTCATAATTCTCAATATTATATTTATCCAGGATCTACAAAAATGCACCGTGATTTCAGAGAGTTGTATTGGTGGCATGGTATGAAGAGGGACATAGCCAAGTTCGTGTCGGAATGTCCTAATTGCCAACAAGTAAAAGTGGAACATCAAAGGCCTGGTGGCTTGACACTAGATATTGAAATTCCTACTTGGAAGTGGGAAGATGTGAACATGGATTTCATTGTTGGGTTACCCCGTACATGGAGACAATTCGATTCTATATGGGTTGTGGTTGATAGGATGACCAAGTCAGCTCACTTCTTACCGTTAAGACTACCTATAGTGCCGAGGAGTTTGCCAAGGTGTATATTCGGGAGTTGGTGAGGTTGCATGGTATGTCGAGGTCTATTATATCGGATCATGGAACTCAATTTACTTCTGATTTTTGGAGTTCATTTTAAAAGGGACTTGGTACTAAGGTCAAGTTGAGCACCACATTTCATCCTCAAAACGATAGGCAAGCCGAAAGGACGATTCAAACCTTGGAGGATATGTTAAGGGTTTGTGTGTTGGAATTCAAAGGAAATTGGGATGACCATCTACCTCTCATTGAGTTTGCTTACAACAATAGCTTTCTTGCTAGCATTTGTATGGCTCCATTTGAAGCTTTGTATAGTAGGAGATGTAGATCTCCGGTTGGTTGGTTTGAAATAGGTGAGGTAGCCTTGTTAGGCCCAAATTTGGTTGTTGAGGCCATTTAGAAGGCGAAGTTGATTAGGGAGAGATTAAAGATGGATCAAAGTCGCCAAAAGTCGTATGCGGATGTTAGGAAGAGGGATCTCATATTTCATGTTGGTGATTGGGTGTATGTGAAAGTGTCCCCCATGAAAGGCATCATGCGTTCTGGCATGAAGGGCAAGTTGAGTCCCCGGTATGTCGGACCTTATGAGATTGTGGAGCGGGTTGGCAATGTGGATTATAGGTTAAATTTTCCTTTAGACATGAGCTTTTTTCATCCGTTGTTCCATGTGTCTATGTTGAGAAAGTTGGTTGGTGACCCTAAGGCGATTACACTCTTGGAGGGTGTAATGGTATAGGAAAACTTGACCTATGAAGAGGTGCCAGTTAAAATTTTGGACAAGCAAGTGAAACGGCTTCGCAACAAGGATGTAACTTCTGTCAAGGTGCTTTGGAGGAACCAATATATGGAGAGTGCAATGTGGGAAGTGGAGTTGGACATGATGGATCGATACCCCTATCTCTTCCAGTCGACTCAAGCCTAAGGTACTAGGTTCAATCCTTTTATGGTCCTAATTCTTTGCTTCTTGTGTTTCATGACATTGCATGCATACATGAGCACGAAAATGACTTAAATAATGTTTTGACATGAATTTTGAATGAATTTTGAATTGATGCATGGTCTATTATGAGTTGTGGTTAAAATGTCTCTTCTTTGATTGTTTTCCTCAAGCCATGATTTTATCTCATTCAAGGACGAATTTTCCCAAGGGGGAGATGATGTAACGACCTAAAAATTTTTGAACTTCGTAATTGTTGGTCAAGGTTAGTGTTGAACTTGTCATGGTTTAATATTGGTAGCCATGGGTTGTATTTAAGTGGCCGGATTCAAGGGAATCGTTTTGGTGGAAGGTTGTAAGGCTATTTAGGAAACACTGAATTTGAGAGGACATATCTTTTGGTACAAGAGGAACTGTGTGGGCTATTATATATCAAATCGAATCTCTTTGTGTTATCTTCGCAACACAACTAGTTTCACTTGATTCAGAGTTTGGATATGAAAGTTATTGCCTTTACAGTGAGACTACCCTTAATGGGAAGTATACTAGAAAAGGTTCCAGATTGGGGTCTATGTGTGGGACCACGGACCGTTTAGTGGTCCATGTTCCGTGGTGGATTTCGTGGGTTAGTCCAGTGTGCTCCTAGGGGTTGGGGGCCAAGCCATGGATCAAGTGTGATCGCACGGACCACTTCATAGTCCGTGTGAGCCTTCATGGTCCGAGAAGGGTCCCATCAGTTGGTCCAGAGAGTTTCCAAGGTGCAGGGTTGGGCTCAGGACCAAGTGTGGTCCCATGGGCAGGAACACGACTCGTGATCCAGTACACGGCCACTGCGGGTCCTCCGTGAGACCCTGTGTTCAGTGATCCCTTACGTTTCATTAATGGTTAATTCATAATTTAATTAAATCCTATGCCCCTTTTAGCCTTTCTAAGGTCCCCTAACACCCCTAAATCAAACCCTAATCCTCTTTCATCCATTCTCACACTCCTCAATCCTCACCAAAATTCTCTCAATCCTCTTGACCTCCATTGATGAAAGCTTGAAGAAATTGGGAAAATCATCTTTCTTGCAAATTCATTCAATTCTCTTGGCTAATCTCTAGGTATATGGGTTTGATTCATGGATTATCTTTCATCCATGAATACCCAAGAACCCTTCCCTTTAAATTATGAATTTAAGCTTTCTTTAATTATGGGTTCTTTAAATTTTGATGTATTTCATTGCGTTGAGTTGTGGGCTGTAGAAATTAGGTGATTTAATGATGATTTAAGTTGAATTTTATGAAATGCATGGAAATTCTAGAAGGATCAATGTGCATGCCCCTTTAATGGTTTAATATGTATAGGTAAATTGCACTATGTTTTAAATTGGGATTTTATCATGAACTGTGTTGAATTATCTATTGAATTGTGGTTTAAAGTTTGAATCCTCCATTATCCATGAACTTGATTCCTCTTTCATGCCATATGCATTGAAGTATGGTTATGGTGAAACTCTTGTTAAGGGCATGGCCCTCTTGTTATGATATGATATGTTAAGGCTTTTGATCACATAGTCTCTTGTTATGGCTCTTTGAATATTTTGGGTTCTTGGACCACTTTGATATGTTATGAACGCTTGATATGATAAGCTATGTAGATGAGCTACTCCTATTGCATTGATATGGAAATGGTTATAGAAATTCTTATTGGCTTTTTAGCCTAAGTATGGATATGGATTTGATCATGTTTTGGTTTGGCTAATGATGCATGGTTTTGATAAGAATGTCAACTTTCCATTTTGAAAAGCTTGCATGGATATAAATATGTATTCCCGTGGGATGAGACTTAGTACCGAGGTATTAGAGTCGGGTTGGACTATCTCCAAGGTTCCATACTCCTTTCCGTCAAACCATGTGCCAACATGGGATATCTCCCAAGATGTTATTGACTTGTTATGTATCCGTTTATTGAAGGGTTGACTAGGGATCTACCTGGAAAGTAGTCCAGATTCAAGTAGTAGCTCGCTCGGGTCTCCTCCAGTGTTGGTTGAGGTTAAATCCCAGCTATAATATGATCTTAGGTTGCATTTCATGCATCATGGCATGACATATCGTTATGATATACTCGTCTCTTGGCTGTGTATTCCTTTCGTATCACTTGTCCCCTTGTCATCTTGTTTGATCATACTATATTGTCATATGCATTGCATGCCCGCATACTTAGTACATATTTTATGCTAACCCATACTTTTTATCTATATATTCTAACCATGTAGGGACCGGTGACGACTTCTATCTTTCATTGGACGACTAGTGACATCCTTAAAGCTATTTGCTTTTGGTGAGCCTTTTTGTTTAAGGGCAATAACTACTTTCTATCTTTCTTGTATTGTTTATTTCTTTACTTTATGTGTTGAGGGTGAACCCCAAACTATGTCGAGGCCCCGCTCTATCTTATGTAGAGACTATATTGGACACACTAAACTCTTGGACGTTGTATTATGTTTTATTTGGATATTATGACTATTGCAATTTGTTTATGGAAATGATGTTACGATTATGCTTATGATTATGGGCTTGTGAATGTTGGGAATGTGCTTATGTAGAAAGTTCCCTAACCCAGAATGCCCCCATAGCCTGAGTCCTACTTATCTGCCCCTTAGAAATACTTGTTATGTGCTATGTGATTCATGTTCCTCCTATTCCCGACAACATCCCCATAGCTTGAGTCCAAAGCCCCATTTTCGCTAGAATTATATGTGTTTACTTTTCCGATCCGAATCGATGTTGTGAGTGATGATGCTATGATGTCTTGATCGAGGACTTTCGGGTTCTTCTTCACCATATCACATCTAGGCCCCACTTCTGGGTCGTGACAAATATAAAACCAAATTGAAATAGAAAAACTATGTCGACACACTCTACAAGAAACTCTACGACCCATATTATATTCCATGACTCTTATGTTAGGGTTTCGTGTACTTCAACTACAACGTGGAGTTATCTTCTATGAGACCCATCTATGCACCATATAAGATTCTATGGCCCGTGGAGGGTTTCGTCTGATGGACTTTCAACACTTCTCTACTTTTTGATCCTTAGGGCAGGACTTCCGATCTATGGCTCATAGATTTTTTTATGACTCATCTGCATCACATGTAGAATCTTATTCAAAAAGTAACCCTTCACTGGAAATTGCTATGAACCCTCTCTTACGGCATGTGAACTATTCCACGACCCGTAAAGGGTTCCGGGGAACATCAAAAATATTATTTCAGCATAGTTTGTCCAAAAAACCATGCCAACCCTGTAATTCTGCAAAACAAACATAAAAACACATCAAATCCACTAACATCGCTTTGAGAACACATAAAATTCCAAGGTTTAAGCATCAAAAGTGTTGTATTTCAGCAACACATCACTTATGTTTTCTAAAGTATTCCATGGGATTGAATTAACACCTAATGAGGCATTGAGGTGGGGTTTTATAATGGAACCCTATAGAAACCTTTTTCCCTATTAACTATGTGCCCCAATAGGAGCTTCCATTAGGCTAGGCCAGTGGTTCCACAAAATCCCTAATGATAAGGAAAAATGAATGCTTAAGTTGACATAGTTCCACCCGGCACTGGTCTCCCCGAGCCAACATAGTGAGTTATATTGGGTTCCATCTCATAGCTCACTTTGTCTCATATGTCAGTTACTGTCCACTCCTACAAGGTTTAAGAGTTAATGTCTTTGTTCTATCATATGTGTTTTCATATGATACTTTGATTTTCACTTCATATTGAGTGTTATTCGTGGATCATATCTTGCATGTTTAGAACAATGACACTACAATTCCATGCATGATGACATTATTTCATGTTTGCATAACATCTTACATGCTTAGTACATTCTAACTTACTAATACATATTTTGCCAACATGATGTCACTATGTAGGGACTATCTTTCACCTCCTCTACCGGTGTCTGGCTAGCTTCTGACGATCAAAACTAGTGATAGGGTGAGCCCTTAGTTCGGGGACTTGACCTTCTTTTTTTCATGATGTGTATTTGAGACTCCTATGTATTTTGAGTTGTTTATACGAGACTTTTACTTTCTATCATATTTTTATTTCTTTTGTATTTGAGGGAAACCATGACTATGCTTTGGTCCCCACTATGTGTTATGTAATTTGGTATGATTGAATGATGATGTTTTTGTTGGGATGTATCTTTTTCTTTAAACTTCTAATGTTTTCCGCTAAACCCATTCTCCACTTTTAAATTCTGCACTATGTTATTTAATTACCTATAAATTCTTGATGTACACTAAGATGGCTTGGGTGAGGTACCTTGTGGTTCCTCATTCGCTGTGTCACATCCTGACCCTAGTCTTGGGTTGTGGCTAACTTGGTATCAGAGCATGAGATTTGAGATATTCCTCAAATGTCTAATATAATGCATTGAGTAGAGTCTTATTAATGGTTTTGAAGCGTGCCACAATCTTGAATGAGAGACTATGAGACATTTAGGAAATTTTCCCTTTTTGATGAATCATGCCATGCCTTTAGAGTTTTCTAAGATTTTTCCCCTATGTAACGACATTCCCTCTTCGCTATTTGTAGATTATGTTACATAGACGAGCCTCGTTACCTAGGGAGGTAAATAAAGATCAAGATCCTCCTCTGTTACCTAGAGAGGTGAATGAGGAGGATCAAGCACTTCCCGTACAACAAGAAGAGAGAGTCACCCATGCAAAATTCGATCTACCTTTGCAATGTTGGCCATAGTGTTGTCTAACCAAGCTAGCCAAGAGGTTTCACTTCCACCTCACGCACCTTCACCGATGACAAGGATCTAGGACTGTATAAGGATAAACCACCAGAATATCATTGTTTAAAAATTGCTTAGGATCTGGTGGTATTCATCGATGAGGTGTATAAGATAATGGTTGTTATGATAGTAACATCAGAGGAAAAGGCTTAACCAGTGTCCTAATAACTCAAAGGTGTGGAAATGTTTTGGTACGATCAATTGGTCGACCAAAGAGGTGAAAAATCAGGCCAAGTTGAGTGGGAAGAGTTGAAAATAACATTCTTGGATAGGTTCTTTCCATTGGTTCTAAGGTAAGTAAAGGTGCAAGAATTCATAAACTATAATCAAGGACATATGAGTGTGAGGGAATACTCCCTTAAATTTACAAGGCTTCCAAGTATGCACCATTTATCATGGAGGATCCGTAGGCTAGGATGCACAAATTTATATTCAGGGTGTTAGATTTTGTATCCAAGAAGTACAATACCTCAATGCTCATGGATGGATATTTCCCACTTGATGACATACACAGAGTAAATTGAGAAAGAAAAATTGAGGGAGCATGCTACGGAGTCCAAAAGGGCTCGATTGCAAGGTGGTAGATTCTCTCACCAAAGAAGCGGTGGCCATGGAAAGTTTCAAGGTGGCCAAAAGCAAGTTGGACAAGGTTAAAAACACTTCTCCTTCCTAATTTAACAAAGACAAGGGGCTAATCTTAAGCCACAAACTCTCAATTGTCCTACGTGTGGAAGACCCCATACGAGGAATGCTTAGCTAACTCCAATGAATGTTTCAAATGTTGCAAGCTCGATCATCATGCCAAGGATTATAGAAGCAGTGGTTCATGTACTCCAGGACAAGGTGTACAATATCAAGTTTCTCCAAGGATAATATATTCTATGCTTTGTATGCTCACCAAGAGGTGGAAGAGACTCCAGACATTGTTATCAGTATGTTGAATTTTTTTTATTTTGATGCATATGCATTATTAGATTTGAGAGTAAATTTGACATTTGTAATTCCATTTCTTGTAAATACATTTCATGTATGACCCGAGCTCCTAAATGAGCCATTTGAAGTTTGTAATCTCATAGGAGAGTCCATTGTTACACAAAGATTCAATAGGGGTTATCTCTTGTCCATTTTGCATAGAGTCATTCCTTGTGATTTGATAGAAATTTCTATGGTCGATTTTGATGCCATACTTGGGATGGATCAATTGCATACTTCCTATGCTTCTATAGATTGTGGAACTCACAGGTCAAATGCCAATTCCCAAATGAGTCTATTCTTGAGTGAAATAGTAGTAGTTCTGCATGTAGAGGTTATTTGGTTTGTTATTTCAAAGCCTATAAAATTATTTTCAAGGGATATATTTATCGTCTAGTGAGGGTTGAAGTTGTCACTACCAAAGTCCCCTCTCTTGGGTTAGTTCGTATTGTAAATGAGTTTCCCGATGTCTTTATGGAAGAGTTACCTAATGTCCCTCCTAAAAGGGTGATAGACTTTGGCATAGACCTCTCACCCGATACTCAACCTATCTCATTTCTCCTTATCGAATGGCCCCGATAAAGTTACCAGAGCTAAAAGAACAAATGAAAGACCTTTTGGAGAAGGGTTCTATTAGGCTAAGTAGGTCTCTATAGGATGCCTCAGTATTATTTGTGAAGAAGAAAGATGGGTCACTCTGAATGTACATAGACTACTGGAAACTCAACAAGGTTACCATCAAGAACAAGTATGCACTCCCAAGGATTGACTACTTGTTTGATTAATTTCAAGGGGCAAAACACTTTTCCAAAATTGACTTGAAGTCTAGTTATCACCAACTAAGGGTAAGGGAAAGTGGCATCCCTCAAATGGCTTTTCGGATAAGGTATGGGCTTTTTGAATTTGTTATAATGTCTTTTGGTCTAACCAATGCATTGACAATCTTTATGGACCTCATGAACAGGGTGTTCAAACCCTACTTTGATATTTTTGTGGTGGTATGCAATGACGATATCTTTATCTACTCTTGGAGTGAAGAGGAACATGTAGAGCATTTGAATGTGGTGTTGGAAACTTTGACGAAAAAGAAATTATTTTCTAAGTTTGACAAATGTGAGTTAATATTGAAAGAAGTTGCTTTCCTTTTGCACGTGGTGTCAGGTGATGGGATCAAAGTACATCCTAAGAAGATGGAAATAGTGAGAGATTAGACAAATCCATTGACTCTTTAAGACATTAGGAGTTTATTGGGCCTAGCCGGGTACTAAACAAGGTTTGTTGAAGGTTTCTCCTCCATTTAGTTACTTTTGACTTGATTGACTTAAAAGAAAGTGAAGTTCATATGGACAGATGAGTGTGAGAAGAGTTTCCAAACTTTGAAGGATTGGTTGACTTCGACTCTAATTTTGACCTTGTTGGAAGGAACCAAGGGATTTGTGATATATTATGAAACCTCACGGATTAGGTTGGGTTGTGTATTGATGCGAAATGGAAAGGTGATTGTCTATGCCTCAGTGCAACTACAGGTGTATGAAATGAACTATCCTACAAATGATCTTAAATTTGTGGCCGTGGTGTCTGCATTGAAGATATGCAATCATTATTTATATGGAGTTCATGTTGATGTCTTCACGGATCATAAGAGCTTCCAACATGTGTTCACCCAAAGGGACCTCAACCTAAGGCAACAAAGATGGATAGTACTTCTCAAAGATTATGACATGAGTATGATATCACCCATGCAAGACTAATGTGGTGGCACACGTACTTAGTAGGCTGTCCATGGGTAGTGTGTCACATCTAGAAGATGATAAAAATAGGGAGTTACCAAAAAAAGTCCATAGGTTTGACAGGTTGAGAGTGAAATTGAATATTGTCGGCAATGGTAGTATAATGGTATTAAAGGTCTCCAAGTCTTCATTGATTGAGGATGTCAAGTCTATGTATTGTATTGACCCTTCCTATGTAGAATTGAAGGCCTTGCTGAAGGAAGGAAAGATAGAGGTCTAATCATAAAAAGGAGATAGGATACTTCACTACCAAGAGAGGTTATGTGTGGCAAATTTTGATAGATTGAAGAATTTGGTATTGAAAGAAGCTTACAATTCATCATATTCCATTCATCTTGGTTTCAGTAAGATGTATAGAGACTTGAAAGAAGAGTATTGGTGGAATGGATTGCAGATGGATATAACAAAGTTTGTGTCTGAATGATCCAATTGCCAAGATGTCCAGGTTGAACATCAAATGTCGGATGGCCTAGCTCAACACATCAAAATCCCCACTTGGAAGTGGAAAGATATTAATATGGACTTTATAGTGGGATTACGTAAGACCAAGAAGAATTTTGATTCAATATGGTTGATATTGGATAGAATAATGAAATTAACTTATTTTCTACCAGTTAAGAAAATTTTTAGTGTCGAGGACTATACTATATTATATATTTGGGAGTTGGGTGAGATTGCATGGGGTCTCATTATCTATCACATCAGAGCATAGAGCTCAATTTACCTCTAACTTTTTGAAGTCAGTTCAAAAGAGCATTGGCACTAAGGTGAAGTTGAGTACCACCTTCTATCCTCAAACCAATGGACAAGATTAAAGAACAATTCAAACATTAGAGGATATATAAAGGACTTTTTTTATTGGAATTTAAAGGAATTTGGGATAATTACCTACCTCTCATTGAGTTTGTCTACAATAATAACTTCTATTCAAGAATCGAGATGGTACTATTTGAGGCTCTATATGGTAGGCAATTTAGATCCTGGATGGGTGGTTTGAAATGGGTGAAATGGCTTTATTAGGGTCGGACATGGTCATGGATGTCATGGAAAAAGTAAGACTCATAAGGGAGAAATTAAAATTATCTCAAAGTTGATAAAATACATACTTCGATGTTAGGAGAAGGGGCCTTGACTTCAATGTGGATGATTGGGTCTATTTGAAAGTGTCACCGATGAAGGGTGTGATCCGATTTGGAAAGAAAGAAAAATCAAGCCCTAGGTATGTAGGGCCTTAGAAGATTGTGAGAAGGCTTAGCAAGGTGGCTTATGAGTTGGAGTTTCCAATGAAGATGAGCATGATTCACCTTGTATTCTATGTATCTATGTTTAGGAAATTTATAGGGGATCCAAACTCCATAGTCCTGTTTGTAGATGTGAGCATTGAGGAGGATTTGGCTTATAAAAAGGTTCCAGATCCTAGACCAACAAGTGAAGAGGTTGATAAACAAAGAGCTTGCATCCGTTAAAGTACTTTGGAGGAATCAACAAGTTAAAGGTGCAACATGTGAAGCAAAAATGCATGTGATGAAGCTTTATCCCAATATTTTTCACTCTACTCCAACCTAAGTTACTAAGTTATTTAGCCTTAAGACCTCTAAAATTTGCACACTTCAGTTTTTATGTCATTTATGTATGTTTTCATGTTCATGGGACTATTCTTGGTTGATATGAGAAATATGATTTTGAAAATTTCATTAAAAGGTGTTTAATGTTGCATTATGCATTCATCCTGTGTTCTTAGCTACTTTTAACACCGTAGAGCCTATATTTATCATATTCGTGGATGAATGTTCCTAAGGGTGAGATATTATAAGGACCCAAAAGTTAGAAGGTTAGAAAGTGCAGAAAAGTTGGACTGAAAAAGTTGCAGAGGCAATATATGGGGCCAGTTTATGGCTTATGGTCCATCTCATGAGTTTTATACCAGGTTCATAGAATGGGGGTGAAGAATTGAAAATTTGGCAAAGTGTTGAAGGGGTTTATGAGGGAAGTTTACGAGTTATTGTGATATTTTTGGACCATAAAAGTAGTTCATGGATTGATTCTCTGAGATGATGGAAAATATAGTTTCTGAAGGTGAACTTACGAAGAGCAGAATGAGTCGTACTCCAATTTACGGACCTATTTTGACCTCATGTTTATGTCCCTTAATATTGGAAATTTTCCCAAGTGTTGGGTTAATCTATGGGCGGGTCTACGAGCCATAGATCAATCTAGGAATCATAGAAGGGTCACATAAACTGACTTTCAGACACCACGTTCCAGACAATTGGAAAAGGATAATAGGAAAATGCTATAGTACGGTTTGTAGTTTGGAGTACAAACTAAAATTAGGGTTGTGAATCATCTTCCGGTAGTTTTAATAAAGGGAATTTTTGTCCATTTCTCATACCCTAGACTCAAAACTATGTTTTATTAGGACTCTATTGCCTCTCATATAAGAACCTAAACCCTCTCAAATCCTCTCATTCACTCTACTCTCAAACTCTCTCAAAATTCTCTAAGGCAAGGAACACTCAAGGATAGGCAAAGGATTAGGTTTCCATCCGAGAGGTTTCTCCTCAAGCTTCTTTAAGACTTTCCTTAAGATCATTTTTAGGTATGTGAGTTTGATTTGTGGGTTCCTTCCACCCACAAAGTTCCACTATAAATCCTTTTAACTTTTCTTTAAGTTCATGAAAATCCTATATTCCATGAGCACAATTTTAATGATATTTTATGACATATTTACATGTATTTTGATCTTAATGATGTAATGTGATAGTATATCATGAGATTTTATGATTATTAAGTTGATGGATATGACTTCACTAACTATGGTTTTGCAATGATATGTGGACTCATTAATCCTAGTTTTAAAGTTATATATTTTATCATGTCCATGCATTATTCCATTAAATCATATGATTTCGACTCATTTAATAGGTGCACCAAGTCCATGATTAATTTGCATGATGTTGATGATAAGAGCATCAAGTAAGATTTAAAGTTATGAATGTTGCCAAAGATGTAAGCATGTTACAATTGCCCTTAAAAGATGATTAAGATGAACCCTCAATGTGAAAGGCCAATTCTCACCTTGGGTGGTTTCTGAGATATTGCGTTACTCTTATGGGATTGCTATTTATAATTCTAAGTTATATTACATGACTACACTTATGTTTTCTAAAGTATTTTGTGGGATTGACTTAGCACCGAATGAGGCATTAAGGCGGTGTTCGGTAAGGGAACCCTAGTAGAAATCCCTTGCCACATTAACTATGTGCCATCTTACGAGATCTTGAAGTCTAGGGTGGATCAACAAGATCCCTGATGATAAGGAAAGATTCATGCTTAAGTTGACAGAGTTCTATTAGGCAAGTGATCTCCACGTGCCAACGTAGGGGGTTATGTTGGATTCCATGTAGTAGCTCACATGGTCTTATATGTCAGTTATGGTCCTCTTTCACTAGGTTTAAGAGTTGATCTCTTCGTTCCATCACATGTCTTTTCATATAATGCTTTGGTTTTCACTTTATATTGAGCATTATGCATTGACCATGTCTTGCATGTTAGAACAATGACATTACAATTTTATGCATGGAGACTTCTTAATTTTATGAATGATGGCATTACAATTTTATGCATGATGACAAAACAATTTCATGTTTGCATTGAATCTCACATACTTAGAACATTCCAACATACTAATGCATATTTTTGCCTACATGATGTCACCATGTAAGGATCGGCGTGCCACCTCCTCCACCGACACATGGCTAGCTTCTGACGACTGAGACTAATAGCTTGGTGAGCCTTTAGTTCGGGGATTTCACCTTCTTTCTTTTCATTCTATGTATGTGAGACACCTGTGTATTTAGAGTTGTTCATTGAAGACTTTTACTTTCTATCTTATTTTCATATCTTTTGTATTTGAGGGAAACCATAACTATGTTATGGTCCCTGCTAAGTCTTATGTAGTTTTGTATGTCTAGAGGATGAAGCTTTTGATGGGATATATCTTGACTTTAAACATCGAATGTTTTCCCTTAGATCTATTCCCTAATTTTAACCTCACTATGTTATTTAATTACCTATGAATGCTTGATATACATTAAGATGGCTTGCCACACATGGACCATGTATCCTTTTATATCTTGTGAGAATCATTTCCCATCGTCATTTTCATATCTTGCAGGAATTATTTTCATCGATATTTATCAAGTCTATTCGGAACCATTTCCCATCAACTTTTATAGAAAATGAGCCAGAAACATTTCCCATTGGCTTTTATCAAATCTCACCAAAATTATTTTCCATCAACACAACATCAAATAGTAGAATTCAATCAATCATCGAGTCATGACAAATAGGCATTTTCAATAATTCTTGAATATGTAATGAGACCATATCAAATACGTATCAATCAAGCCAATCTTCATGCCATCATTTCATTATCAAACTCATTATCATTAATCGGTTTAGTCACCAGTCATTTCATTAGCAAAATCATCATCATTAATAAATTCTTTCATCAATAGTCTCAGCATAATCATTTGTTCTTTCATCAATAGTCTCAAAATAATTATTTAATTTTATCAACAAATTATTTCTCATTATCAATCTGGACTCCTCATCAATGAGTCATTAGTAACATTCAAGTATATTTAATATTTGGATCAATATCACATCAATGTTTTTCAATAATCCAATAGATAATATCATTCAAGATCATACAACAATCAAGTTGATATCATCATTTCATTAATTCTTCAACAATAGGGATAACATTATCCATCAATTTTTCAATTCAACATCATCAATCAATGGTTCTCATCAACCAAGCCAACATTTACAAATAGGTGTTTCAATAACAATCGATTCCTGAAACACACATTCAAGTAGTCATTTTATTTCCCCTATTTTATATTTTAGTAGTCCATTTCACAAATAACTCGACCCCAGCCCCGATTCCAATTACTTTTAACACACAAGGAAGGAAATATGAAAACTCTATAAGATTCAAATATGTCAGGTATCTGGTTCGACAAAATCTATTTAAATATGAATTCTCCATAAGACTATAAGAACAACAACAACAATTTTAATCAAATTTAGGAACCAGAACCAAAGTGAATAAAAATTCCTTCTCAGAAAAATAAGGAGCAAATAGGAAATTAATACAAAATCACATTACCCGAATCATTTGGGAATAACTGGTGAAAATGGGATTGAAATTTATTCAAAATCCTCAATTCTTAAAAAACTCGTGTTCATGGAAGAACCCTCAAAATTTGAAGTTCATAACTAGGAATTAGGTTGAAATCACAAAATAATCAATGGGTAATTAAAATTCAAGGTTAAAATCACTTACCTGATGAACCACACATGAACCACTTCAAATACAACCTCCCATGCCTCCTCAAGTTCAAACATATCAATGGAGAATAATTACCGGAATCAATCTCAAATATAAATCCTCAAATGTCGCAAAAACAATCAAGGTGTCACTTAAGCAACACCCACAAAATAGCAGGCATCGCTTTTGCGAGCAAATGGCCACTTTTGCGACCATTACTTACGCGAAACTTATCCATAAAAGTGATGGTCGCTTATGAGACTAATCTTCACATAAGTAATACTTGGAACCAAATCATTGCGAAATTTTTAACAACATTCAAAATCTCAACATCAACCTTAGAGATTCTTTCAGAACCCTATAGATATAAATCATATATGTAGCTCTTCTAAATTCGATGTTCTAGACTCAATGAAGCCTTAAGAAATCCAAGATAAGGTCTTCTTGACTTGGAATCTAATCAATCGTATCTAAAATAAATTAAGACTAAAGGATGTCAAAATGCACTCGGGACCCCCAAAAATTATTTCAAAGCTCTTGAAATTACTTCCCAAATCAAATTAAAATGATAAAAACCTAATTCAAGCGCCCGAAGTCAAAATTTTGACAAAAGTCAAACCTATTATGATAAAGAAAACTTAGTAATATCCAACTTAGGACATCAAATCCATGATACAATAAAAAAACTATGATCCCAACAACATCCCTACACCAATTTTCACATTTCAAAACTGAAGAAATCAACGAAATTCAATTTCAAGATTCAAAACTCTAAAAGACTTTGGAATTAAAATTATGCAACTTAAGCCTTCAAAATTCAAAATCTTAACTTTTGCAAAGAATTTTCAAAAACAACTTTCTCAACCAATCAAATAAGATTGGGAAACTATCTAGAGGAGTAAAATAGTAATTTTTTTAAAATGTCAAAAGTGACCTTTGGGGTGATTACATCATCCATCACTAAAAAACATGTTCGTTCTGGAATATGAAGAAAAAGAAATACTTGAAGCCTAAAAAATATGAGGATAATGGGTCCACATGTCAGGCTCGATCTTCTAAGTGGCCTCTCCCATGGGCTGATGCCACAACTGAACCTTCATATGTGTAAGGTCCTTGATCCTGAGCTTGTTGACCTCCCTATATTGAATGTCACAAGCTCTTTCTCATAGGTAAAATATGGAGTCAACTCTATCTAATCAAGAGAAATCACATGGAACTCATCTAAAATGTAACATTGTAGCATCAAAATATAAAATATTAGATGCACAAAATATATACTAGGTGGCAAGGGAAGCCTATAGGCCACCTCTCCCACTAGACTCAGGATCTCAAAATTAAAGGGAAAAAAACTAGGGCTAAGCTTTCCCCTCTTCTCGAACCTCATGACACCCTTCATGAGAGAAATCCTCACCCATACATGATCTCCCTCCATGAACTGTAAGTGTCAAATTCATCTATCAACATATCTCTTCTGGCAACTCTTTCTATAAACAACCAATTTTGGATCAATTGTAACTGCTCCATGGCATCTCTAAGAAAATTAGTATCTAAGGTATCAACTACGGCAGAATTAAACCATCTAATGGATAATCTACCCCGACGTCTTTAGAAGGCCCAAAAAGGAGTTTTCTAGATCTTGGAAAAGTAATTGTTGTTGTATGAAATTTATATTAAAGGAAAATGTTGATCCCATTGCGCACCACCATCAAGGACACATGCCTGAATCATATATCCATCCAAATACCTAACTCATGCTATAAACTATCAAAAAGTGGCAAGTGAACAATGACCCAAGGTCAGAAACAATGTAAACAGGCAACGCATGAAGTTTAACAATCTAACTAATATTGAGATGACCCAACGATTCTATCGTATACTTAACCTTGGCTTGAAAAAAGTGAGAAAACTTAGTCAAGTGATCCATAACAACCCAAATTGAGCCATATCCACCCACGGTAGTAGGGAAACCCTTGACAAAGTCCATAGAAATGTTCTCCCACTTCCTTGTAGGAATGAGCATCTCATAAAACTCTTCATCAAACCTCTAATGCTTCCACTTAACCTACTGACATGTCAAACACTTTGCAAAAAAATAGTAGATATCCCTCTTTATTTTACACCACAAATAGTGCTGACTAAAATCATGTTGCCCTAGGTGAATAGAATAATGAGTGCAATGAGCTTTCAAGAATTAATTTGATCAAGTTAATTACCTTAGGCACATAAATTTGACCACTAATTCTCAAAACACTCTCTGAATCAAGCATGGATTCCTTGGCCTCGCCTCTAAACATCTTGCCTCGAATGAGATGCAACTTCTTATCCTCAAACTAATGCTCATAGATATGATCCATTAAGGAGGAATGAGCCTCAAGTAACACAAGTACACCACTCTCATTTTAATGTCGTGGTTTCATTAGCCCATTAGCTAGCCTTCGAACATCTCTAGACAAAGGTCGCTCATGAACATGAGTAGCTACAAGACTCCCCATCTAGAATGCTTTCTACTTAATACAATGTCTGCCATGTTTTGACCTTTCTCAGATGGCATAGAATAGTTAAGTCATAATCTTTTAGAAGCTCAATCCACCTTCTCTACCTCAAATTGAAGTCTCTATGGCTGAAATTATGTAGTAAAGTTCGTTGGTTAGTGAAAATCTCACAATGAACCCTATAAAAATAATATCATCACAACTTTAAAACAAAAATAGCTACAACCAACTCTAAGTCATAAGTGGTATAGTTCTTCTTATGAACCTTAAATCTCCTAGAGGCATTGGCAATCACCTTCTCTTTTTGCCCTAAGACACCTCTTAATACAAACCTCAATGCTTCATAAAACACGGTGAAATTAGCACTTTCCTCAACCAAGGTCAAGGCATATGTCGTAGTCCACAGTACCTTGAGATTTTGGAAGATCTTTTCATATTCATTGGACTAATAAAAAATGCTACATTCTTCTAGGTAAGTATGGTCAATGGAGCTGATATGGTGGAAAATCCCTAAACAAAATGTTGATAATATTCGGCCAAAACCATAAAACTATAAATCTCTGAAGCTGAAGGTCTAGTCTACCCTTAAACAACCTCAAACTTGGTTGGATCAACCCAAATTCCCTCCTTGGACCCTAGCTTAGAATTTTATCCTCTCTCAGTCGCAAGAGCACAATCCTCAAATGTCTAACATGGTCAGCCTTGGTCTTGGATTAAACCAAGATGTCATAATTAAAACCAATCACAAATAAATAAATGTATGGGAAAAACACTTCATTTATCAATTTCACAAACATCGTGGGGGGCATTGGTTTGCCCTAAAGACATAACAAGGAACTCATGATGGTTATATCTAGTCTAAGAAATGGTCTTAGAAATGTCTGATGTACTGATCCTCAAATGATGGCATTCGAATCTTAAATAAATCTTGGAGACTAGAGACACTCTCTGAAATTGGTCAAATAAATCATTAGATTGGGGAAGAGGAACTAGGTTTTTACTATTACCTTTTTCAATTGCTTATAATCAATACATGTTCTCATCAAACCATCCTTCTTCACAAACAATACTGGGCCACCCTATGGAGAGATACTTGGGTGAATAAACCTGTTACTCAATAGATGTAGAAGCTAATCCTTTAACTCTGCAAGAGCCATGCAATATGGAGGGATGGAAATGGGATTAGTACCTGGATCTTAATCAATGAAAAAATAAATTTCCTAATCAAGAGGATCCATCAAAAGATGAGTAGGAAACATGTCCATGAACTTATGAACCACAAGAATAGACTACACTGAAAGAGACTCAACACTAGTATCTCAAATGAAATCTACATAAGAAAAAAACACTATCAATCAACCTTTGATCCTGAATACAAGAGATGTCCTTACTAGGATAAGAGCCACTTGATTCCTTCACTCTATCATCAATTTACCCGGCAGTACCAAGGTCATTACCTTGGCATGGCAAATAAGAATAACACGATATAAGGGGAAATACAATCCACACCTAATATGATGTCAAAATATACCATCTCAAGAATGGTTATATCTACCCAAGTATTACATCCCATCAAAGAAATGAGACAAGATTGGTACACCTAATCTACCACTTATGGCTCACCTACTAGAGTAAAAATATGTACAAGCACTGGCATGGGGTTACATAATAAATTAAATCTAGGTAAGAAGTTGGTAGACACATATAAATAGGTAGATATAGGATCAGACAACATAGATGCAGGCTGACGGAAAACTGGATAATACTTGTAATAACTTCATCTGAAGCCTCGACCTTAGGTCTACTTAGAAATGTATAGCAATGCGCAATCTGGTCTCTACTTGTTTGAACCATACCTCTAGCATCCTATGTGACCAAAACATCACTTGTACCTCTACTTGAGGTACGATCACCCCTACTAGGCTAACCTTTGTATTGACCCTTAGTCTGTAGAGCTAAGCCTCTAACTAGAGGCACTGAGTATTTGATAGGAGCCATTAAGTAGGTATG
The DNA here is from genome assembly GCA_038996855.1 of Solanum aculeatissimum. Classification (NCBI taxonomy): domain Eukaryota; kingdom Viridiplantae; phylum Streptophyta; class Magnoliopsida; order Solanales; family Solanaceae; genus Solanum; species Solanum aculeatissimum. The sequence continues at coordinate 3,454 of JBCEWC010004305.1, read as the reverse complement.
CTTAGGACCTGAATGAGTCTAAAAAGGGCAATGCCAAAGAAAATGACTAAGGTTTTCAAATCCATAATATGATCTCAAAATAATAAGTTGCTTAGAAGACCTAAATGAACAACTATGACCACCTCGACCTGCAGGCCTCTAAATTTCTGATGAACCATGACCATCCTCAAATACTAATAAAGATGTATGAACTAGCCCTTGGTGTTAGGATGAACCACCTCCTTGATCAGACCCTCTACCTTTTAATGAGGAACCAAAATCCTATCTAGATACATGATCCCTCTTAAAGTTCCCAAATTCCTCACGAACTATCAACTCCATATTTTTAAAGGTACTTATAATAGAGTAAAAGGTAGTCCCCTCACAAGCTTCCTTGAACACATAAGATCTAATTTAAAAAGTCAACCCTTTCGCAAATCGATGAATTCTCTCTCCTATATCTGAAATCATAGACGAAGGATGTCAGGAAAACTAGCAAAAGTGAGCTTTATACTTGGTAAATTTCATCCTATCATGTCTCATATCCTCGACCCTCAATTGGCACTCCTCCTGCACTCTCCAAGGGATAAAGTGATCTTGAAAAAAAAAGGCAAACACATCCCACTCTACCAGAGTGAATCTAACTGGTCTGGATCTCATATAAGTCTTCCACCACTCTCTTGGTATACCTCAAAGCTGAAGTGGAACAAAGAAACTTCCATTTGAATCAACCAAGCTCACTGCCTCTAATATCTTATAGCATATAGTCAGTAATTCATAGGAATTCTCACCCTTGCCATCCTAAAACTAGGATGGTTTCCTCTTCTGAAATTGCTCATAACTAAGTTGATCATCCACTGCAAAAGTTATCTTAAGAGCAACCTATATTGATATCAGACCCATTGGTGGTTGGCAACCTAACATGAAAAAATATTCCCTGAATAATAGAAAACTGACCTCCTACCATAGTATGTGAAACTCTAGGTGTGCCTGTAACACTAACACCCACACCCTATGTTAATCTCACAACAATATCTATCATTCTAAATAAAGTATCATGTAACAAGGTGCAATTATATGCTCTGAAGGAACCTGGTCTAGTCTAGGCTCTATAGAAGGCTCTGGGGAAATATCTATCTCATAATCCTTGGCAAGTACTACTCCTCGACCATGTTCTCTTTCTCTTTCCTTACCTCTGCCCCTAACTGGGGAATCAAACCATACTAAGATTGGTGTCACATTATACACCTCTATTATAAGTGAAGTTTGAAAGAAAATACACAAGACTCAATGTCCTTGATTTTGAAATAGAACTAAGATAATGTAAGTAAATAGAAGCCTTAAAGATATGCTGAATGAACCAGTTGCTACCTCTCAATTAATCTAGAAGCTTGATCCAAAATATGATAATAAGACGTCAAGAAAAACTGAGCTCACAAACTCATGAGTGTAGACCAAGGGGTGAGTACAAAATAACACCATACCTAGAAAGTAAAGTTTAAACACATGTAGAGAGTAAAGAATACAAGTACTCCAACCATATTATTCTAACCTCCAAAACTACAACCTTTACTCAGGAAATCCAATATGTACATATATATATATATATATTATACATACTTCAAGTAGCAAATCATTTTGAATTAACCACAATCTATAAGTAACAATCACATTACTTATCCATTAATATGTAATATCGTAAGAGGTACTTCACAATCATGTCATGTAAGTGAGGTGCATAGGATGCAATGCAATGACACATCATTGTAACGATCCAAAAATTTTCAAACTTCATAATGGTTGGTCAAGGTTAGGGTTAAAATGGTCGTGGTTGAATTTTGGTAGCCATAGGTTGTATTTAAGTAGCCAGATTCAAAACGGATCATTTAGTGGGATTGTAAGGCCAGTTGGGCAGTGAACTTTGAAAGATCATAACTTTTGGTATAGGCTAAACTGTGTGGTATTCTATATATCCAATTGCAGATCTTTGGGTTATCTTCGCAACGCAACTGGTTTCACTCAATTCAGACTTCGTATGGAAACGTTATGGCCAAACTAGTGAGACTGTCCATAATTGGAAGGACGCTGGGAACAAGGTTGGGCTAAGGGATAGACCACGGACATTTTGGTGGTCCACGGTCCATGGGGGTGCTTCTGGCGTGGTCCAGGGAGCTCTTGGAGGCTAGGGTCCCAACCATGGATCAAGTAAAGTCTCACGGACCACCTCACGGTCCGTGTGACCCTTCACGGGCCGTAAGGGGGTCTAGTGGAGTGAGGCAGAATGTTGGAAAAGGTTCGGGGCTGGACTTCGGACCAATGGTGCTCCAACAAAAATACACGGTCCGTGTGTAGCTACACGGCCCATGAGACCCCTAGTGAAGTAATCCATAAAGTCCCCTGAGAGTTTAAGCCAAAGTAGAGGCCAAGTGTAGTTCACGGTCAGGTACATGGGCCGTGTACCAGTAAACGACCACTGTAGCCCTCCTCCAGAGGTGCATCTCAGCTCAGAGCACCCACCACGACACATAACGCACCACAAAACAACTCCTACGCCGGATACTATTACTGTTGAAGTTCTTGAAGATGAATACAGGAAAGCACAAAAAATTATTTCTATGGCAAATTTAGGGCAGATTTGGATTATTTCGAAGGGGGGAATGGATTCCTCGACTGGAAATCCATATCATAGCCAACTTTCGTTGGATTTCGTCGACAGCAAGAAGAAATCGCAGTCGCGATTTGGAGAATCAATTGAAACAAAGTTCGACGCTCCACCGCAATCAGGTGGGGATATTCGCTCAGAACCAGTGGCACCATCATCTTCAGCATCTTATGGCGCCCCTGTAAACAATTTTTCAGAACAGTTTAAGCAGTTACACGCCGGTGAACAATTTCCCGATGAACTGGTCGGAGCTCCGGCAACAGTCACAGGTCAACAACATAGCAAAAATAACCCCCAGATTCCCAATGAGGTTACTAATCAACAATACCCCATTCCTAATGTGCCAATCTCCATGAATTTGGAAAATAGAGATCTGCTGCTGCCTCAAAATTCTAAGGTAAATTCTCAGCTTCAATTAGTGCACAGTGAAGGCAATAAGCATGAAATTAGCACCAACAATGATTTAATTGGTCGTGAGGCCAATTTGTCGAGTATTAATCGATCAAACACGGCTGAGGGAAATCGGAATATAGCTGGCACAGTTCATGTACATCCAGTGAATTTGTTGGTCGTTAACTTGCTGGAGCATCATCAAATCACCGCAGATCTCAATGAACCATCATCCTCACAAGGTAAGCACATTATTCAACCAAATGTGGTGAGGGCTGTCAGTTCCAATCTTGAAGTAAAAACAACATATCATCCTCAAAACTTGTACGATCACTTCACTGATGGCAGCTGCAAGGAAATGATCCATAATCCTTTGGGAGTTATTGCTAACGGCAACAACACAACAATTCAAAATGCTGAGGA
>JBCEWC010004304.1:0-27648 GCA_038996855.1 Solanum aculeatissimum | reverse complement strand
GCAATATATAATAAATTTACAAATATATATTTAAATAGAAAAAATACACTACCATACTTAACAAATATATATTTAAAAATAAAAAATACACCACCATACTTACTACTACCCACTTACTTACTACTACCCCCACTTACCCACAAAAATATGAAATATATAGGTAATAAATAAAAGATATATTTTTAAAAATAAATATTTTATAAAGGGAATACAAAAAGATAATTATTCCTAGTTAATAATTAGGCTTGAATTTATTTAAACATACCATAAACACATGAAAATAAAATCAAAATTATCCCTTCCTTTGTATTAAAATACACTTGGATATTGAGTTAGCATAACACGCTTCTCTTGTCAAATGGTTTTGAATCCCAGTAAAGATAGTTATAGGAACTCGTGTTCAAAAGTAGGAACATAACATTTTATGAACTTTATGAGCCAAAATTACGTGAAAAGACAATTTTGACCCCCTCCCCTATTAAAAAGAAAAGCATTCTACGTTTTTAGGTTTTCTAGCCCTAATCTAACTGCAAAGAAACCAAAAGAAAATAAAAGGGCTTTGTAGGAAACGGAGGCGAGCCTTGAACAATCAACTATGGAGGAGAAGAAGAAGGTGAATTTCGGAGGAAGACACGTCTCAATTCCTCATGACATAATATTTGAAATATTCTCGTGGCTTCCTGTTAAATCGCTAATGCGTTTCAAGTGTGTTATTAAATTTTGTAATTCTATTATATTTGAATCAGATTTTTTGGATATTCATAGATGCCATACGCATCCCGGTGGAACAAAGTTCTTTCTCCATGAAAGGAAAGTTTTTTACGCGGCTGAGCAAGAGGAAGATGGAAATATCTCTGCCTTTCGTTTTCAAACTGAGAGATTTGATGAACACTATGGCTATGTCCCTGCAGATTCGCGTATGAATTGCAATAATGGTTTATTTTGCGTTTGGGAACCTTCATCTGTGCAACCTGCTATGATTTTCAATCCCAGTACAAGAAAAGTAAGATTTCTTCCGGACCCAAATAAAGGTAGTTATTTGCGTGAGTATTTATTAGGTTTTGATCCGGAAGAGAACAAGAACAAAGTGTTTTTGTCAAAATGGCAACGAAGGTATGTAAAACAATGGGTTTTAACTTTAGGCATAGATGAATGGTGGAGAGAGACTCGAAGTGTTTCCCCTTTTATTCCATTTGGTAAGCCTAGTGTTTGCATTAGCGGAGTTATCTATCAGTTTGTTACGGCTCATAAATGTGCTATAGCAGTATTTGATGTTAAATCTGAAAAATGCGAAATTATTTCATTGTGGAATGCATCTCACTGGTTGTACGATTACAACTTGCTAGAGGTGAAGGAAAAATTAGCAGTCGTAGATTATCAATGGTTTAGTAACTTCGACTTGTGGATCTTAGAGAATTCTCGAGAAAGAGAATGGCAGAGACATACCATTCAATTTCCTTCAATATGGAATTACAAAGTGTTTGGACGTATCTCATCCTGCACGTCCTTCAATAGTCATGGGAAGATTGTATTCATCCGCAACTTAAAAGAGTCGCGTGCTTCATGCTGGTGTTATGATGTCATTACAAGGAGCTGGAAAAAATTAGGAATCAAGGGGCTTCCTGAGAAGTTTCGCATCAAAGGCTTTTATAGTTATTTGGAGGCTTTAGATCATTGCATTTAGTGTATGTTAAAGAGTCTCATATACTCATAGTAAGATGTTACCATATGATTGTAAGTTCCGTTTATGGGTTTGCTTATTCTTTATATATTTAGCTTGTTCGGTTTTGCAATTAAATGACTATCAAATCACGAATTATCTACAATTTTTTTAAAAATAAGTGTATTATTCTGAAATTTTCTTCGATACAAGTGTTTGTGTCTCAACAGTTCTTGTTTATATTCTAATACAGATAATGAAGCCTGTAAGATGTTTGTATTATGATAACATCAGAAATCATGGGGCGATTGAACTGCATTCATGAGATTTATGGTTGTAGAAGGCATTTAACTTGTTTGTTTCTTTCTATTTCTTTGATTTGGACTGGATAACCAGCCATTAAAGTTTGTCAAACAAAATCGATTGGTACCTCGGCAGCATGCTTTCCTCACAATTACTGGGACTCTATACTGGCCTAATGATGCAATGCAGTTAGGGATATTTTCAGTTTAATTTCCATCTAGGATCAATGATCAGGCTACAACATTTTCCTTCTTTGAAATATTCTTATGGCTTCCTATCAAGTTGATAATTACTATCAAGTGTATTACTAAATTTAACGCGTACAAAATTCTTTTTGGATGGAAGAGAATTTTATTTCACTGCTGATCAGCAGGAAGATGGAAAAACCTTGTATATTCTTATTTGAATTGGGATAACGGTTTATTTTGCGTTTGCGAACCATTTTCCATTCCACGTGCTGCAATTTAATCTTAGTACAAGAGAAGTAAGATTTCTTGCCGACCTAAGTGAAGATTTTACAACATACTACAATGGTAGTGTCAAATTATTCACTCAAGTTTCTTCTATAAGGAACGACATACAACCTAGATTTGTATCATCCTGCACGGCCCGTGATAGGGTGATTGTATACATAGTGAAGTCAAGACTGGGTAATCTATACCTGTATTATAATGTCATGAGAAAGATATGAAGAGAATTAGAAATCAAAGGTTGGGGCTTCCTAAAGAGAGCTACATCGATATTAAAAAGATGCCAATTAACTGGGCTTTAGCTAGTAATTATGCCCCCAACTTTGGATGTGTATAAGTAAATACTTAAATTTATATAAAATTGAACAAGTAGACATACACATCCTACGTGGTATAATACACGTAGGATACCTCATAGACACAAAATTGCCATGTAGAACGAATATGTACGTCCATTTGTTCAATTTTGGCAATGTTAAAGGTCATAATTGCCAGCTAAAACCAAGTTAAGGGTCATGTTTATGTATTATGCCTGTAAAAATTGTCTCCCAAATAAGATTCTATCCTTTTTTCCTGGCATAGTTGTTGGAGATGTCACCAAACTTAAAAGTAAAACTAACAACGTAGTAGAAGGTGATTTACAATAACTCATTACACAAAACTTTGGTTTCTCGCTTCTAAAATACTTCATTCCTATCGAACAGTAGTGGTACAGGGTTAGCTGAATGTGTGGCAATAACTAACAGGAGCTAGCCATGATAATCTAAGTTTCATGAACATCAACCACAAGAGTCTTCAGAAGTGAGATTGCACAGTTTCTTGTTTCCTTCAATATCCTGATCATAATTTGGAGTTTAAGTTTCGTACATCCTCAATATTTAAAATAGCACATTTCATGCTATCAGCTCGAAATCCCAATTGGCTTTCTAGGATCCCTGAATAACTAGAATACAGAATCCTTATTGGAAGGCGACAGAAGCAGTGTGGCCATCAAAGACACTACAGAAGACTTAAATATTCAGGTATACAGTTAAGTCCTAGTTTGATCTTATATCTGCAGTTGATTGAATGCTCTACGAAGCATATTCTTCTTTCAATATCAATTAGTAGAATAAACTGAAATGGATTATCTTTTGTTGAATATGTTAAATATCAACCGTCTAAGACCCGTGATCTTATCCAAACATCCCGCTTATTAAAACAACCATCCAAGACCCGTTAATCCTATATTAAGATGTCCAACAGGGTGATTTACAGAGTTGTTATGAGTTAGACTTCTTGGTCATTCACAAATAAAAAAAATTGTAATTCATCATTAATTTATATTGTTTTCCTCAAATTTATTTTAATAAATATTAAAATCATTTTACAAGATTACATAGTACATGACTTGGAATATATGTGCAACACATGTATCGAGGAGCTAGTATATAAAGAAGAGGAAGCTCTAAAATAAGAAACCCTAAGCATTCAAATCAAAATAATAGAGAAGAGGAGGCTCTAAAGATGACACAAAAGGCAAACCATTTCAACGGTATTTGTTTCTTTCTGTTGAATTTCTATGCATTTTTCTGCTTGTTTGTATTTGTGTATGTCTGTGCAGCGTGTGTTCTCCATTGTAACGCATCTATCTGAGTTAGCTTTGACGTATTTTGTTGAATAGCTACTATCTCCAACTTAGACTCTTCGTAAGGGGTGGAGGTGGAGCCATCGTGCAAGTTACGAGTTCGATTAAATCTATTAATTTTAGCAAAAATCTTGTATCCGTGTTAAGAAATCTATTTAATATGTATAATAATTTTTTTCAAAACCCAACAAGTTATCTTTTCTAGAATCCAGAACCTATAAACTCAAGATTCTGGATCCGCCTCTATGTAAGCACAATTATTAAATGCAGGGAAGAGAGTTGGGAAACATTCAAAGGAAATAACTATGATGGATGTTGATGACGCTATGAAAATCCACTTGGAAGATGAAATAATTAAAGAAATCCTCAGCAAGCTACTTGTGCAGTTTCTTTTTTGATTCAAATGTGTTTCAACGTCTTGGATGACATTAATCTACGAAGCTTACTTTGTGAGTAAGTATCTCCATCATGCCAAGAATAACCAAAATTCCCAAAAAAAGATCATCTTCTTAATGACAACATTTACTTCCAATATTGTCTTTCTGACATTAGCTTCTTTATCGCCAGTTCAACTGGTTGAGGATGTAGAAAATGTTGATTGGCCTTGTAGCGGTAAAGTACTGAGTTACAAAATATATTATTGTTATGATGGATTGACTCTTATGGCAGTCAGCAAATATTATCTTCTTCTAACATACTTTTGCTATGGAACCCCTCCACAAGGAATCAATAGTACTTTCTCATACAAAATATTTCAGTGAGAGTAGATTTTACTTGCGGATTGAAATATGATCCAACTAGTAATGACTATAAAATACTTAAGATTGGTTATCAATGCAATGAATTCTCGAGCTAAAAAGTTATTCCTGAAGACAAATTGATAAACATCCTGCTAGTATTCACTTTCTGTGGTTTTCTGCTATAGATTCTCCAGCATTTGTACATGAGGTATTTCATTGGATTGATTCACTAAATGAGTCTGTGATTTCATTTGATATTTCAAATGATGTGTACATAGAAATACCATCGCCAGATGGATGGTTCATTGTTTCCGACATTGATTACCTCAGCCATGACATTTTTGTTGGGGACTGCTTTGTGTTTATTCGACTCATGATCATCAAAGGAAGTAAATTTTAACCTTTAGGTAATGAAAGAGTATGGTGTTAAGGAATCTTGGACTAAAGTTTTTAACATACAAAGTACCGATCTTTATGTAATCACCCTGAAATACGAGTTTTCAGATGATGAAGTGTTACTCCATTGCAGACATTTGGTACGTGATCGTTATGTTTTTAAGACATCCAAAGAATCATCTGGTCTATGACCTCAGTCTGATCCAGATCATTTTTCGAACTAATTAGTCAATACAAGAAGCTTGATTTCACCAAAATTACTTGCTGAGTATTTACTCGTGTATGAAAAAGACAATTTTTTTGGAGGGGCTTAATCATATTACAACCTCTTTTTCATTGTAATTTCATAAATTCAACTTCCTGGTGCAGTGTAGTTGTCGGAAGTAGTGTTATTCCTTTTCTTGAAATATTTCAGCTATTGTAGCTCTTCATAACAATGTCAAACATGGTGATTTACTGAGTTGTAACTACTTGATTTTGTTATTTCAGGGAACTAACCCTGTGTTGAATATATCTTGTTCCCTACTGTAAAAAAAGTTATTATATGAACTATCTACCTATGGACCTCGACGATTAAGCTCTGCATATATGAATGAAGCTAGAGTATAGGTCATGGGTTCAGAACCAGTAACTACCAAATTCATGATCCATTTAATAATTCTCAGTTTACTATTCCGCCAAGATCAAAGTGCACTCTTCTAAAATTCAAGAAATGCTTTAGTTAGGTGTAGTTACTCTTATCCAAGACCAAGTTCACGGAATATTTTCATGGGATGGAGTTGTATGCAATGAGATGATGGACCATGTCATTGAACTTGACCTCAGTTTTAGCTTTCTTGTAGGAATCTAGAACCAAGCATCCTAATTTGGACAAAACATATTTCATTTTAATTTGATCTCTTTTGATTGTATCAAATAACTAGTATATAATGCACAGATAATATTACAAATAATAATAATAATAATATATTATTATTCTTACAAATAATAACAACGACAACAACAACAATAATATATATTATTGTTATTGTTATTGTTATTATTATGATATTTTTATTTTTTATTTAATAATTAAATTAGATACTCCATATTTTATAGCATTTGAAAGAATAAATTCATGAAATTGTAAAAGTTAACTAAAAATCATGAATTTCTACTTTTAAGTTAATCAAAATTATTTTTCTTTCTTTTTTGTTTCAAAATTTTTAATTAAAATGTTTTATTACAATATTTACTAACTTTATCCTAAAATTGTCAAGTGAAATTTCAATATCTTGCTATTTGACTTAACCAATTACAAACTACTCTCATATAGATAAACAAAACACCTTAAATCGATCAATAGATAATAAATAAAAATATTTCTACATGAACAAAAGTTATTAAATTACCTATTGTTCAATCTTCTTGATTTTAATTGTTCCTACGTTTCCCCCACCTCTTGCACACCCTTTTTTGCTCTTTTATTTTCTTCTCTTTCTTCTTTCTTACTATTTTTTTTATATTATTATTATTGCTATTATTACTACTATCACTACTATATTTATTTTAATATCCAAATTAAATATATTTTATAATATTTGATAGGATAAATTCTTATGAAATAGTTAGAGTGCATATTAAATTCAACGTTTTTTTAATAAAAACTTAATTTGAACAATATGTAAAAGAAATTTCCTATAAAGGAGTAGTTATGAAAATTTAGTTTTAATTTTATAATATAAATATTAAAAAATGATAATTTTTCAAATAAAATTAAAATAGTTTTTTGATAAAGTTAAAATAAATTGTTAATAAGGTTGGAGGGATATATAAAAATGAGACTAAAAATATGATAATTATCCTTGCTTTTTTTTATTTGTTCAAAATATAATGTTTTTATCTTATAATCGATATATTTGACTGAATTAAGATAGATATTTTTAAACTACTATTATTATAGTTATTATACTACAACTACTCATATCAGTTATCATTTTCTATAATATTTTTCTCTTTTAATATATATGATAGACTTAGCTATACTTACAGAAAAATAAATTCTATTTATTAAATAAATATGAGATAAATTATTTTCAAATACACATAACATCAGAAAGATAAAGTAATTGAGCAAAAAATATTTTAGTTGAAAAAGAATTTAGTCATAAATCGAAGCTATTTTCTCACAAATCAAATCAAATATTTGGAGTTTTCCTGGCTCACCTTGAACATAAAGAAAGCTGTCTCTAATACATAAAAGAGTAAGGAAGATATGACAGTTGGCTCTGAGTTGGTGTTTTGGTATAGGTATGCCTATTCTTTATGGTTATACTAATTCAGACATGACTGATGATGTTGATACTCGCAAGTCTACTTTGAAGTATTTGGTTACTTTTGTAGGGGAGTTGTATCTTGGCAATCTAGGTTGCAAAAATGTGTTGCTCTCTACTGTAGAAGTTGAGCTTATTGTTGCTATTGAAGCTAGTAAAGAATTGCTTTGGATGAAGAGATTCATGGAGGAACTTGGTTGTGCTAAAGAGAGGTATGTGCTTTATTGCGACAGTCAAAGTGCTATACATCTTGACAAGAACTCTACATTCCATGGTCGCTCTAAACACATTGATGTGAGATACATTGGAGTTAGATATTTGTTGGATTCCAAGTTGCTTGAACTTGAGAAGGTTCATACGAATGATAATGGTTCCGACATAATGACTAAAACTTTGCCAAGAGGGAAGTTTGAGGATTGTTGCATGATTGTCGGGATGGCGGTCTCCTCCGCATAGCCGGGAGGGGGAGAATTATTGGGTTATGAGTCTTTTTTCCTTTCTATGTGGATAAATTAAGCTCAATTCGAACCAACCCAATTTTCTCCATAGGCGCAATACTATGAGGCATAAATATAGACTTTTTAGCTTATATTTCCTAATCCACTAAAAGAGTTTTTCAACAGCCAAATACAGAGTGTGCAAATATTTGTCCCAAAATTTTCGACCACAACAATCAACTTCAAATTGTGATTTTCGCTTTGTTTCTTGTACGATCGAACTGATTTTTGAAAAAATTATCCCTCTCATCTTAATATCGGATTAGGAACTGACAAAGTTTGATTTGGTATCTATAGCTCCTGTTTTTATCCGTGAACAATAGCTGTATTTTTTTTATTTTTGCTCTTTTTTGTTCTCTAGTTTTGATGCTATCTTTTATTGTTGTTGCTCATTTTTTGACACTTATTCTGTGACCAATTTTGAAGAACAATATTGTAACTCTTGGTTATGATAGTGGAACACGTTGGTCCCATGGGTTTTTACTCTTCTCTTTGAAGGGGTTTCCACGTAAATTTGGTGTCTCTTGCTATTGGTTTTATTCTTGCTTGCCACACTTGTTTGGTTGATTTATTTGATGCCTTACTACCAGTGTGCTTGGGTTTGTTTGTTTCCCTTTGGTTCAAATTGAAATGGAAACTTTAAACTTGGGTATTCTTCCGTTGATACGTCACCTTTTTCCCAACATTCCAGATGGAAAGAAGACTTAATTCCCACATAACTAGTCCTTTTACGTAAGAATAAATGCTTTTGATATAACTCCATTTAGGGAGACCCTTTATTTCAATTTTTCTCCAACTCTGTCTCGTGACATCATAACTCATACATTAAGTACCTGACTTTAAATTTGTGATAGATAAAATCTCCCCATCACAAGACCTGCATGAAATCTGCAATGGAGTAACGCTTTCACCATCTGAAAACATGTATTTCGATATGATTGAATAAAGATTGGTTGTTTGTATATTCAACAATTGATTCCAAGATTCCTTGACACCATAATCTTTCAATACTCAAAATTTAAAATTGTGAAATTCATACTATAGATGAGCAAGAGTTGAATGAACACAAAGCATTCCTCCAAATACTGAAATGCCATGTTGGGTGTAATAATTACCAAAAACTGTGCACATTCCTTCTGGCAACATTATTTCTGTGAACACTTTATATGAAATATCAAATGAAACCACAAACTCCAGTGACAAACCAAGCCAATGAAATGCCCCATGTACAAATGCCAGAGAGTTCATTGTAGACAACCACACAAAGTAAATGCCAGAAGGATGGTTAACAATTTCTCTCCAAGAATCACTTTTCAGTGCACAGATTTCACTGCATGATTGGTGATCAATTTTGAGTGTCTTATAGCAATCATTAGTCATGTCATATCCCAATCTGCAAGTAAAATATGATGTAATTAAAAAATTTGTATGAGGTGGTACTATTGATTCTCTTGTGGAGGGGTTCCATAGAAAATGATTGATGTGGCCATGATAATGACATTCATTTACCCCCATAAGAGCTAAATCATCCAGCAACAATATATTTGGCACCTCCCTGGTTCATTGCTAGAAATCCAATAAAATTGTTGTACATCCTCAACCAGTTGAACTGACGATAAAGAAGGTGATGCCAAAGAAGAAAAATATTGGGAGAAAAGGTTGTAGTTAATTAACAAGACGAATTTTTTGAGAAATTTTGTTTTTCCTAGGATGATTGAGATGCTTCCTCACAAAGTAACGTTTGGAGATCAATGTCATCCAAAACTTTGAAAAACATTTGAATCGAAAACAAGCCCGCATAGATTGCTAAATATTTCCATGACCATTTCTTGAGGCAAGTGATTTCCCATAGCGCCATTAGCACCCATCCCATTTGTTTCTTATGAATTCTTCACAACCCCCTTTCCTGCAACTAAAATTTATTCTCACATAGAGATAGATCCAGAATCTTTAGTTTATGGGCCCTAGGTCCTAGAAAAGGTAACTTTTTGGATTTTGAAAAAAATATTATACATACGAAATAGATTTCTTAACACGGATACAAGATTTTTGTCAAAATTAATGGATTTAATCAAATTCGTAACTAGTACTCTGGCTCCACCCTCTATGAAGAATTTAGATAGTAGTTATTCAATGGAATAATCGAAGTACGTCAAAGATAACTCAGATACTGCCATTATAAAGGAAACCACACACACACACCAATACAAACAAGCAAAAAATACATGAAGATTCAACAGAAAGAATGAAATACCTTTGAATAGATTTGCCTTTTGTGTCATCTTCAAAGCCTCCTCTCCTATGTTTCTTTGATTTGAATGCTAGGGGTTTATCCTTTTAGAGCTTCCTCTTCTTTATATTAGCTCCTCAACACGTGTGTTTTATGTGCATTCACGTGTATTTCCACTTATGTATTCTGAGTCATGTACTATGCACGTGTTTTCCAACTCATGTACTATGTAATCTTGTAAAATGATTTTAATATTTATTAAAATAAATTTGAGTAAAAATTATAAATTAATGATAAATTGCAATTTTCATTCACTAACCAAACAATAGAAAATAATTTTTGAAAAATATTTTTCACTGACCAACCAAACATGAGAAAATGAGTTAGAAATCAACTTATTTTTTAGGAAAATATTTTCCTCCATGCCAAACACAACCTAATAGTAAAATATTGTTCCAATATCATGTAGCGCTAATTTGGGCAAATACTATGACACCGAACTTGGACCTCCACCCTTTAACAGGATCTAGAACCTTTTTTCGAACTAACCTCAACAATGGTACGAGATATGATCCAGACCTTGATCTCATCCCTGAAGCAAAACATGGTCCTCAATTCAATTTGGCCAACCCCTAAACTGAACAAGTAGACACACACATCCTATGTGGTATAATACATGTAGGACAACACATAGACACAAAATTGCCATGTAGGACCAATATGTCTATTTGTTCAATTTTGGCAAAGTTAAAGGTCATAATTGTCAATTAAAACCAAGTTAAGGGTCATGTTTATGTATTATGCCTTTTGTAAAAATTAAGTCTCCTAAATAAGATTCTATCATTTTTTTCTGGCATAGTGTTGGTCATGTCACTAAGCTTAAAGTAAAACTACAATGTAGTAGAAGGTGATTTACAATAACTCATTACACAAAACTTTGGTTTCTCACTTCTAAAATACGTCATTCCTATCAAACAGTAGTGGTACACCATTAGCTGAATGTGTGACAATAACTAACAGGAGCTAGCCATGATAATCTAAGTTTCATGAACATCAACCACAAGAGTCTTCAGAAGTGCGATCACACAGTTTCTTGTTTCCTTTAATATCCTGATCGGATTTTTAAGTTTTGTACATCCTCAATATATAAAATAGCACATTTCATGCTTTCAGCTCAAAATCCCAATTGACTTTCTAGGATCCCTGAATAACTAGAATACAAAATCCTTATTGGAAGGCGAAAGAAGCAGTGTGGCCATCAAAGGCACTACAAAAGACTTAAATATTCAGTTATACAATTAAGTCCTAGTTTGATCTTATATCTGCAGCTGATTGAATGCTTTACGAAGCATATTCTTCTTTCAATATCAATTAGTAGAATAAACTGAAATAACTTAGCTTTTATTGAATATGTTGAATATCAACCGTCTAAGACCTGTGATCTTACCCAAACATCACGGTTATTAAAAGAACCATATAATACCTGTTAATCATATATTAGGATATCAAACAGGGTTATTTACTGAGTTGTAACGAGTTAGATTTCTTGGTCATTCACAAAAAAGTGTAATTTATCATTAATTTATATTGTTTTACTCAAATTTACTTTAATAAATATTAAAATCATTTTACAAGATTACATAGTACATGACTTGGAATATATGTGCAACACACGAGTCAAGGAGCTAGTATATAAAGAAAAGGAAGCTCTGAAAGAAGAAGCCCTAAGCATTCAAATCAAAGTAATAGAGAAGAGGAGGCTCTATATGTAAGGGTCCAAAATCGGATCACGACTAAAGAGAATAAAATAAAGAAAAAGCAACAAAATACTTGATATGAAATCCCAATACCTAGAGTTATGAGCACAAGCGAATCTAAAGTAGTACAAATAAGTAAATACAAACCTGTCTGAATAAGTAAGATACAAAGTCTATTATGAATAATGATAAAATGAGTCTCAATATATCAATGGCAACTCGAAGTCTGAGCCTCACCGCTGAAATCTGGGAAAGTAAGGAAGAACTCTGGTAGAATAAGATCAACTACCTTGTAGGGGTCCTTGTGTTCGATCTACGGGGAGGAAATAAAGTAACGGTGAGAACACTCAAATGTACCTAGTAGGTTCAACTGACTCGGTAGGAGAAATTAAAAAAGTATGCAATAACGAAGAATACTATCACCTGCAAGGAAGGGGTTAGTGCATAATATATAAACAAATAAGAATGGAATAAGATAGCCATAATAGTCAATGATGCAATGCACATGTAATTGTAATATATGAATGCAATGCATGGGGTGAAATCACGGTGGACTCTGGCACTGGTGTATATATCTACCAAGTTGAAGCTACCAGGTAGAACTCATCGGGGTCTCATCAGATCATATACCAAAATCTCTCAAGTATCATGGCAGACGCTAGCGCCGATGAATACATCTCTCAAGTATCACGGCTGACTTTGGCACCAATGAATACCTCGGCGGACTCTGGCATAAGTGAATACATCTCTTAAGTAACACGACTGTCTCTGGGTGTCGATATATAACAGATGCAACATAAGATGAATGCATGTCAATGCCACAATCTCAAGATATTGTAATGACCTCGAAGGTTATTTTTGATATTTTCATCCAAATTATCATTTTGCTTCTCTCGAAAGTTGACTTGAGTTTAGTCTAAAATCAAATTTTGAAAATCTTGTAAAAAGTTTGAGTTTTATAAAAGAAAGAACTTTCAAAGGTTTAGTGTTGAAAAAATTGATTTTTCTGGCCGTTTTGAGATTCGAGTACGACTATGATTTTGTAAATTCCATCAGCTCCAGAAGGCCAAATCTGGTCTAGGAGAACTCGTAGAATTGAATTTGGAGTTAAAACAAAGATTTTAAGCCCGAAGTTACATTTTTAGTTCATTTTGGATCAGAAGTTTGACTTTGGTCAACATTTGGAGTTCGGAGGCTCGAATCAGAATTTTGTCAATTCCAATTGCTCTGGATGATGAAACTAACACTAGAAAGGACTTCATTAATATTTTTAGAACTTCTGAGAATATTTTGAGTTTTGTAGTCCTAAACTAGTTTAAATGATCTTTCTCGGGTTTCGGGCTAAAGAGGCCTCAAATTCAAATTTTGATGATTTCGTTGGAAGGATTTCATGTCATATCATAGCCACCTTCCTTACGAACTCATATTTTAGGAAGGATTTGTGTCATACCATAATCATCCCATAAAGGGGACCTACGTTGACACGTAGTTCAAGAGAAAGAAGTAAGGATCCTTGGGGATAGTCCTCCTGCCTCCTATCCCATTCGGTGTTAAGTCATCATGTCATGGGAATATATATATATACATTCTTTTAAAAAAATGGATAAGTCTTTAAAATCGTAATCATGCACATCTAGGCTTAAAGGGCAAATAATACATAACTTTATGCATACTTATGCTAAAAAGCCAAATCATACTTTCATGTCATACTTCATGCATAGGAGTAGTTCTTTCATACTTGTACATGGTGGTGCATAACACCCATAATTCTTTAAAAATTCATATCATAGACATCATCTGATCACAATCTTGTCATACCCAAACTTGCTTGAAAACATAGTTATAATCATTATTGGGACTTAACCCACATCATAATCTTCATAAAACCAATGCTCATGTATGCAAATTCCATGAATGATGAGAAAATAGCATGGGCAATAGAGATTTACATTTTAACAATCATAACAAGATAGATTCATACTTAAATCATATGGAAATCCATAATTAAAACATGATCTAGACTACCCATGCATAGATTGAAAGATTAAAGGGACATGCATAGTGGAATCTTTGTAATATCAGTGTAATTCATCAAATTAGGGCTTAAATCACTTTAAAATCATCAATTAAGTACAACCCATACTTGAATTTAATCAAATCAACACTAATTTAAAAGACCCATATTCAAATTAAGCTTGAAATTAATAAATTATGTAGTAAAAGCTTTTGGGGTCTTCATGGTTGAAAGGGACCATGAATCAATTCTACATACCTTAGATGCTAGAAGAAGTTAGAAGAAATTTGTGTTGATAAAAGGGACCTCCTTGAATTCCCAAGTTGAATCTTCAATGGCTCACTTGAGAGGAAACTTTTAGAAGAGAGATTTCTAATATTCCAAGTGTAATGAATGAATTCAATGAGAATGGAGGAGTATAAGTCATCTAAGAAGTTTAGGATACGTTAAAAAACCACTAAAGCCCCTTAGAAATAACCAAAATTACAAGAAAGCCAATAATAAAACGGACTTTAAAAAGTTGCCAGGGGTGTCATGGGAGGGTAACACGACTTGTACAAGAGGACCACGGGTCTATACGTGACCGTGAGACAATCCTATGAAAAAAGTTTCTCAGGCCAAGGGTTTTCCATTGAAGGCTTCACAGTCCATACCAAAGCTCTACGATCCATATAAAGCTCCCATACAAAGATTCAAGTTCCGAGACGGTGATTCCATACTTAGAAAATTTCTGAACCAACACCCTCATGAGACCCACACGATCCATGAGGTGGTTGTAGACCCGTACAAGGGTCTATGTGGGAGTTTCTTAGCCATTTAGTGGATTTCAAGCCTAGGACTCCTACTACGAGCCACTTCATGGCCAGTTATGAGCCTCACGAGACGTGAAAGGCTCCGTGGAGGGCCACTTAGTCTTGAACTCCACCATAAGCCACTACACACCATACACAAGGCCAATCCCTAAGATACCTCCACTTCTCGTGGAGGTGTCCATGGGACGTCACCTCGGTCAAAACTTTCAGAAACCAACTTTTCAAGCATAGTTAAGGCCTTCCAAAGTCCAGGTCTATACATCATCTCCCTCTTGGGAACATTCTACCTCGAATGAGCTAAAACATTCCTTGAAAGGCTTGACTTGAACATGAAACATTTCAACATGAAGACATATTGCATAATTCATTACTTGGAAATCATAAAATCATTAAAACTCATGTCAAAACATCTTTAAATTATTTTCGTGCACATGTATACATGTCATGCCATGAAATATAAGAGTTAAAGAACTGGGATAATTTATAATGGGAAGATCCTAGTACCTTAGGCTTGAGTAGATTGGAAAAGGTAGGGATATCGCCTCATCATGTCCGACTCTGCTTCCCATTTAGCACTCTCCACACATTGATTTCTCCAAAGCACTTTAACTGAAGCCACATCCTTGTTGTGAATCCATTTCAATTGTCTATCCAAAATTTTAACCGACGCCTCTTCATAAGTCAAGTTCTCCTCAACCTCAACACCTTCCAAAGGCGCAATCAAATTAGGATCACCAATCAACTTTCTCAACATAGACACATTGAACACCGGGTGAATTAAACTCATATCCAAAGGCAAATCCAGTCTATAATCCACATTACCAATCCACTCGACAACCTCATAAGGTCCTACATACCGGGGACTTAACTTGCCCTTTTTACCGAAATAAATTACACCCTTCATAGGTGAAACCTTTACATACACCCAATCACCAACACATAACTCAAGTTCCTTCTTTCTAACATCTGAATAAGAATTTTGGTGACTTTGAGCCATTTTCAATCTTTCCGTAATAAACTTCACTTTCTCCATGGACTCAACCACCAAAATCGAGCCTATCAAAGCCATCTCACCCAACTCAAACCATCCTACTGGGGATCTATAGCTTCTCCCATGCAAAATCTCAAATTGTGCTATACTAATGCTAGCATGAAAACTATTGTTGTTGGCAAACTCGATAAGCAGTAGATGATCATCCTAATTTCCCTTGAATTCCAACACATAAGCCCTCAATATGTCTTCCAAAGTTTGAATTATCCTTTCATCTTGTCCATCGATTTTAGGATGGAAAGTGGTGTTCAATTTCACCTTAGTACCAAGCCCACTTTGAAATAATATCCAAAAGTAAGAAGTAAATTGGGTACCACAATCTGATATGATAGACATAAGCACACCATGAAATCTAACCAACTTTCATATATACAACCTTGTAAAATCTTTGGCATTGAAAGTAGTCTTGACCGATAAGAAATGAGCTGATTTGGTCATCCGATCAACAATAACCCAAGTAGAATCAAATTATTTTTTGGAACGAGGCAAACCAATCATGAAATCCATATTCACATCCTCCCACTTCCAAGTAGGAATCTCAATGTCTTGAGCCAAATCTCCAGGTCTTTGATGTTTCACTTTCACTTGTTGACAATTAGGATACTCATATACTAACGTGGCTATGTATTTCTTAATATTATGCTACCAATACACTTTCCTCAAATCTCGATACATCTTATTAGATCCCAAATGTATAGAATATCGAGAGTTGTAGTCTTCACACATGATCACTTCTCTAAGACCGTTAACAACTGTAACACACAACCGATCTTGATGCCGAAACACACCATCTCCATCTTAGAGGAAAAACCCTTTTTATTTTTTGTCAACCAACTTCTTTAACTCAACTAAAGACGGATCCAAATCTTGTTTTGTATTGACATCAACAACCACAGAAGACTCAAACCCATTTCGAATATGAATACCACAATCATTTGAGTCAGCCAATATAACGCCCAATCTAGCCAAACGATGATCATCGTTTACCAACTCTTTCTTACCTTCATCAATATGAGCCACACTACCCATAGATAGCCTACTAAGAACATCTTCCATAACATTTGCCTTGCTAAGATGATATAGAACACTCATGTCATAGTCCTTAAGTAGCTCCAACCACCTACTTTGCCTCAAGTTAAGATCTCTTTGGGTGAACACATATTCTAAACTCTTATGATCGGCGAAAATATCAACACAAACCCCATACAAATATTGCCTCCAAATCTTCATAGCAAACACTATGGCCGCTAATTCAAGATCTTGAGTTGAGTAATTTTGTTCATGCACCTTCAATTGCCATAATTCATAAGCTATCACCATACCATGTTGCATGAGCACACATCCTAACCCAATCCGAGAAGCATCACAATACACCAAAAACCTATATAAGTCATCTGGTAAGGTCAAAATAGGAGCCGATGTAGGTTGATCCTTCAAAGTCTTAAAACTCTTCTCACACTCATGCAGACATATGAACTTGACCTTCTTTCGAGTTAACATAGTCAATGGAGATGCAATGGATGAGAGACCTTTAACAAACCTACAATAGTAACTAGCCAACCTAAGAAAACTCCAAATACAAGAAGGATTTGATGGTCTAGGCCAATTCTTTATGGCTTCAGTCTTCTTTGAATCCACTTTAATACTATTACCGGATACCACATGGCCAAGAAATGCCACTTATCCTGACTAAAACTCACATTTACAAAACTTGGAAAAACAGTTGATTCCCCCTCAAGGTCTGAAGAACCAACCTCAAGATCCATATGCTCCCGCTCACTTCGGAAATAAATTGGAATATTATCAATGAAGACAACTATAATAATACTATCAATGAATCGCTTAAACACCCAAATCATAAGATCCATAAGCACAATTGGAGCATTAGTAAAACCAAATGACATCACCATAAATTCAAAATGCCTATATCTAATCGAGAAATCCATCTTAAGAATATCGTACTTCCTCACCTTCAATTGATGATAATCAGAATGAATATCTATTTTTGAGTAATGAGTAGCTCCTTGAAGTTGATCAAACAAGTCATTGATGCTAGGCAACATATATTTGTTCTTAATGGCCACCTTATTCAATTATTGATAGTTGATACACATCCGAAGTGACCCATCTTTCTGCCTTACAAATAATACGGGAGCACCTCAAGGCAATATACTTTTCCTAATAAAACCCTTCTCCAAAAGATCCTTAAACTGATCTTTCAATTCAGCCGGGGCCATACAATAAGGAGGAATGGAGATAGGATAAGTATTCAAAAGGAGATCTATACAAAAATCCACTTCTCTATTAGGAGGAATACCAGGCAAATCTTTGAGAAAAACATCCAAAAACTCATTAACCACCAAAATTGACTCATGAGTAGGAGACTCAAACTCCACACCCCTAACCCACATAATATGATAGATGAACCCTTTAGAAATCATTTTCTAGGCTTTGAGGTAGGAAATAAATTGACCTTTAACAATGGAGTCACTACTCTTCTATTCAAGAATATGCTTATCAAAAACTAAAACTTAACCTTTTGGGTTCTACAATCAATAAAGGCATATGAAGCATGCAACCAATCCATCCCAAAAATAATATCAAAATCAAACATCTCAAGTTCTACAAGATCACAAGGAAGGACTTTATGCAAGACTGAAATAGGGCAACCCTGATAGACCCTTCGAGCAATAATAGACTCACTTACAGGAGTATAAAATGAGTAAGGCTCCTTCAAAACTTTAGGACTCAAACTAAACTTAACAACCAAAAGAAGTGTCACAAAACATAAATTTTCACCCAGATCAAGTAAGGCATAAACATCAAATCAAAGACTTTTAATATACCAGTCACCACATCCAGAGTCTCTTGTACTTCCTGTTGAGCATGCAAGGTATAATACCTATTATTTTTAGGGATACCATATTGAGGAACTTTTGGTTGGACTTGATTACCTTGAGCTACTTGACCTTCACCCTTCTTAGCAACTTTAGGATAATCAACAACTCTGTGTCCCATCTCACCATACACAAATCAAGCACCCGAGTACTTCAGCGTGCACCCAGGTGATTCCTACCATATGTGTTACATCGAGGAGACATTGGCAAATCCTCAATATATGCCTTGGAAGGAGGTAACCTAGCATGGAAAACCTTTGCATTTGTACCTTGGCCTTGTTGGAAGCGACCAAAACCACCACCACTCCTAGAGTTGGAGAACTCACCATCATAACAGACCTTCTTAGAACCATTCACCTTTCTTTCCTTGAACGTCTCTCTCTCAATAAGTTCAGCATAAGTCATGATCCTGGAAATGTCCATATCCCGAACTAGCATAGCAGTATGACACTCTTTCATAACCAAATCAAAAATCCCAAAAATAAACTTGTGCATTCTTGCACGGGAGTCAGCCACTAGCATAAGAGCATACTTTGAGATCTTAGTGAACTTGAGGGAATAATCCTTCACAATCATGCCACCTTTCCTGAGATCGATAGATTCTATCATCTTGACCTCTTTAATGGGAAGAAACTATCCAGAAAAGCAAACTTAAACTCTTCCCAGCTAAATGTATCATCAATAACCCTTTCCATCAACCATTGAGTATACCATACCTGAGCCACATCTTTCAACTGATAAGCAACTAGTTCAACTTTCTCCTCTGAAGTCACCCCCATAACTATCCACTCCTTAGAGAGTTCATCAATAAATTCCTGGGTATCCTCATCAACTTTTGAACCATAGAACCCCGGAGGATTCATCCAAGTAAAATCTCTTACTCTAGCAGATGGAGTCTGGACTTGGGGAGGAGGATTAGCCTACCTGGCTTGATTGGTCATTTCTGAGCTAGCATAACAAAAGTAGTACAAAACTCATTCAACGTTAAAGGCTCCCCCATAGGCTCCCGAGGAACTAGGTCCTCATTAACTAGGGCTTGGATAGGTAGATGAGCTCTTCGTGGAGGCATCTTCTGAACGAGTATGAAGGATATCATAACAGTTAATACGTCTTAATACATAGTCTATAGCACGACAAAAGAAATAAAAAAGTGATATAATTACTAAAATGACACCATAGCTTCCCACTCATAGGTATGGTGCACATCATACCCACAAATAGGACTCTACTTGTTGCAACATGTTGGACTCTAAGGATTATTTATAAATGTAGTGATCTAATACTAAGCTTGTTACTACCCGAGCCTAGGGCTTAGGAGTGATATGGTGAATAGGAATCCGAGAGTCCCTGAACAAACCTCATAGCACACATATGTACATCATTAATTCAAATGAGCGTAGATATACATTAAACACATAGTTCTACAAGACATGTAAATATGACTCACGGATAGGGATTTCTATGGATTCACATAGTACATAACACATAAAACTAAGGGACAGGTAATGATGACTCAAGATATGGGGATTGAAGGGTCTTAAGACTTTCCACATCATTTTATATAAACATAGTCATATCATCCATACATAATACACAACCATAGCATCTCAAGCATACACCTAACATATTCGTACGTAATACTTCATCATATCCAACAATGTATCTAATATAGAATAGGATGAGAGCCTAGACATGTCCTGGGATCACCGTCAAAATAAAGACATAAACATCATAACATAGTAGGTAGATAGTAAGTGGCTTGTCCTTGGATGATAGGACTCACCACAAGTAACTTGTAACAACCAAAAAAAAATTGAACTTCTTATTGGTTTGTCATGGATTATTTTAAACTGATCATGGTTGAATTTTAGTAGCCATTGGTTTATTTTAAGTGGCCAGATTCAAAACAAACCTTTTGGTGGCCTAGAGAAGCCGTTTGGGCAGTGTACTTTGAGGAATCATAACTTTTGGTACGAGATTAAGTGTGTGGGTTACTATATATAAATTGGAGGCTATCTAAGTTATCTTCGCAAAACAACTGGTTTCACTCAATTCGGAGTTCGTATGAGAACGCTATGGCCAAAATAATGAGACTGCCCTTAATTGGAAGGACGCTGGAAACAAGGTTCTGGAAATAGGCTAAGGAGCAGACCACGGACCATTTAGTGGTAAAATGTATGTGTGTGTGTCTGTGGAGGGTTCCAGTTTAATCCGAGGGGTTGGGGATCAAGGATTGGACCAAGGTAAGCCTCACGGACCACCCCACAGTCCGTGTGCCACCTCACGACCTGTGAGGGGTTCCGTGAGGTGAGGCAGTGTGTGGGAAGCTTGTGGGGGATGGAATCCGGGAAAAGTGTGGATCCATGGACCATTATATGGTCCATGTAAATCCATACGGTCCGTGAGACCCCTCCATGAAGTGATCCATAAAGTTCTCAAGAGTTCAAGACGAAGACGAGGCCAAGTATGGCCAGATGGTCCAATACACGGACCGTGTACCACTGGACGGACCCCTATAGCCATTTGTGAGACACTGTGTTACAGTTAATTAGCCCATTTCATTAATGCTTAATTCATAAGTCAATTAATTTCTATGCCGATTTTAGGCTTTCTAAGGTCCCCTAAACCCCCTTAACCTAACCCTAAACCCTTTTCATCCATTCTAACATCTCCATTACACTTTGAAATTCCTAAATTCTCTTAACCTTCATTGTTGAAAGCTTGAAGAAATTTGGGAAAGATCATCTTTGTGGTCAAATTCATCAATTCCATTGGTTAATTGCAAGGTATGTGGGTTTGATTCATGGATTCCCTTTCATCCATGGAGACCCAAGAACCCTCCTCTTTAAATTTAATTTTTAAGTTTTAATTAAGATTGGGTTCTTTAAATTTTGAAGTATTTAATTCATTGGGATTATGTGTTGTAGAAATTAGGTGATTTAAAGTTGGTTTAAGTTTGAATTTTATGAAGGTTTAATGGTTTGATGATGATCAAGTTATGCATGTCCTTTGTACTCTTGATTTATGCATGGGTATTATCTAAATGATGTTTTAAAGGTGGATTTGACTTGAATTTCTCATGAACTACTCTTGAATTGAATGTAAAGTTTGAATTCCATTACCTATGCTATTCATATTGGACCTCATGGCACTGCATGTAAGATTTATGGATTTGTGATAAAAGTTTTGATATGGGATAAGTCCCAAATATGTTTATGACTATGATTTTGAGCAAGTATGGGTTTGACTAAGCTGTAATCACACTAAGTCTATGATATGACTCTTTGAGCAACATTGGTGTTTACACCAATATGATTTGACAAGTATGATATGAATGGAGCTACTCTTCTGCATAAAGTATAACATTAAAGTTTAGTTGGATTTTTAGCCCATGATGCATGATTATGAAATATGTTTGACTCTTGTTAAGTATGCATAAGAGTATTGAAAGTATGTTTGGCTTCTAAGACCAAGTATGCATGATTTGAAGTTTAAGTGTCAAGTTTCATTTTAAAAGCATATATATGTATATGTATTCTTATGGGATAATGATTTAGTACCGAGAAGGATTGGAGTAGTAAGTGGTTTATCCCCAAGGGTCTCACTCCTTTCCCAAAACTATGTGCCTCCATAGGTTGCTACCGAAATGGGAAACCCATAAGGTATGCTTTGATATGCTATGCTATGCAAATATTTCCAGAATGGGAGACCCGTAAGGAAGGTGGCCATCACACCGAAATGGAAAGCCCGTAAGGTGTGGTGAGATTACCCTTGGAAAGTAATCTTCTCCGATCCAATGGGAGGGCTTTCATTGGGCAAGTTCATGTTGTAGCTCACATGGATTTGGATGTCGGTTATGGTTTTATCCCCTCTATTTTGAGCACTATGGCATTTCATGTTTCATAATTTCATGGTATATTGATGTATTACCCTTTCTTATATTCACTTATATATATGTGCCCTTGCCATGTAGGTTGTTATAGGTTCATGTGCATATGTATTTGCGTGCCCTCATACTTAGTACTTTATTGTTCTAACCCATACTATTGTCTATATGTTTTAACCATGTAGGTGCCGGAGGTGATTTCTATATTCCACCGAATGACGTGTGATCATTCTTGAAGACGTTTTGCTAGTGGTGAGCCCTTTTGTTCAAAGGCAATAGCCACCTTCTATCTATCTATTTTTATTTTTATTTTCGTACTTATGTATTGAGGGTGAGCCTCAAACTTTTTCGAGGCCACGCTTATTCTAGGTAGAGGCTTGTTGGACAAACTAAAATCTTATATGTTGGCTTGTAATTGATTAATATTATGATTATGGAATGTTATGCTTATGAGCCTTGATTATGGAATGGTATTGATTATGCTTATGACTTGATGTTGGGAATTCTATTTGACTACGTACTTATATGGAAAGTCCTATAACCCCAGTTTGCCCCCATAGCTTGAGTCCTACGTACCCGCCCCTTAGAGATAATTGCTATGTACTATGTGAATCCATGTTTATCCCATTCCCAGAAACATCCCCATAGCTTGAATCCAAAGCCCCACTTTTCTTAGTGCTTATGTGTTATGTGTTTACTTCTGCGCTTCCAAACCGATGATGCGTGTGATGATGCTATGATGGCTTGATCGAGGACTTTCAGGTTCTCTTTTGCCATGTCACATCTAGGCGCCCCTATCCGGGTCTGACATAACTTATGCCCAATCAAGCTAGCCATCAAGAGGTAGAAAATGATAGTCTCTGGTCCCTACATGGTTAGATCAGGTAGGCAAAAGAGTATCCATTAGTACATTTGAATGTACTATGTATGCGAGCATAAAAATGCATATAAACATGAATAACCTGTAGAGCGACGTTAGATGACAAGGCCACATATATATTGAAAGAAGTATATTGGAAATAATATAATATCAATATGCCATGAAATATGTGATGCATGAATGCCATAATACATTAACATACGGGGATGGACCATAACCAATATCTCAAACCCACGTGAGCTACTACATGAATTTTCCCGATGAAAGTCTCCCATCGGATGAGAGTAGACTACTTGCCAAAGGTATCCTACACCATACTTTAAGAACTCATCTTTTTGGTGTGATAGACACTTTCCTTACAAACTCATCCTTTTGGAAAGGTTTCACATTATTTCATAATCATCCTATAAAGAGGCCCTACGTTGGCACATAGTTCAAAAGAAATGAGTAACGACCCTTAGGAATAGTCCTCCCACCTCCAATATCGTTAGGTGCTAATTCATCATCCCATGGGAATACATATATGTATACATACTTTTAAAAAGGAAGATGAGTTTTTCAAATCTTAATCATGCACATTTAGGCTTAAAGGTAAAAGCATACTTCACTTCATGCATACCTAGGCTAAAAAGACAAATCATACATTTATCTCAACTTCATGTATAAGTGTAGCTCTTTCATACTTGTACATGGTGGTGCATAACACCCATAATGCTTTAAATAGACATATCATAGACATCATGTGATCACAATCTTGTCATACCCATACTTTCTTGAAAACACAACCATAATCATTATTAGGACTTAACCAATATAATAATCTTCATAAAATCAATGCTAATGCATGAAAATGCTATGAATGGTGAGAGAATAGCATGGGCAATATAGATTTAATTTAAACCATCATAACAAGATAGATGCATACTTATCATAGGTAAATCCATAATTAAAACATGATTTAGACTACCCATGCATAGATTGAAAGATTAAAGGAACATCCATAGTCGAACCTTCATAATATCAATGTAATTCATCAAATTAGGTCTTAAATCACTTTAAAAACATCAATTAAGTACAACCCATACTTCAATTTAATCAAATCGACACTAATTTCAAAGACCCATATTCAAAGTAAGCTTGAAATTCATAAATTAAGTAGTAAAAGCTTTTGGGGTCTTTATGGTTGAAAGGGACCAAGAATCAATTCCACATACGTTAGATGACTAGAAGAAGTTAGATGAAATTTGAGTTGAGAAGAAGGCCCTCCTTGAGTCCCCAAGTTGAATCTTTAATGGCACACTTGAGAGGAGTTCTTAAAAGAGAGATTTCTAATATTCTAAGTGTAATAGATGAATTGAATGAGAATGGAAGAGTATAGGTCATTTCAGAGGTTTAGGATAGGTTAGAAAGTCACAAATGCACCTTAGAAATAACCAAAAATACAAGAAAACCAATAATGAAACAAACTTTTAAAAGTTTCCATGGGTTCGTGGGAGGGTCACACGACCCGTATAAGAGGACCACGAGTCGTGTAGGTTACCATAAGATAATCCTCAGAAAAATTTTCCTCAGGTCAAAATTTTTCCTCTGAAGGCTTCATGGTCCGTACCAAAGCTCCAATATCAATAAAAAGCTATCATACAAAGATCCAAGTTTTGAGATGGTGATTCTATACTTAGAAGATTTCCAGACCAACACCCTCATGGGACCCTACACAAGTCATGTGGTGGTTGTACGACCTATACAAAGGTCCCTGTGGGAGTGCCTTAGCCACATAGTGGCTTCCAAACCTCGGGATCCTACCACGAGCCACTTCATGACCAGTGGTGAGCCCCACGAGCCGTGAAAGGCTCAGTAGATAGCCACTTAGTCTTGAACAACACCATAATCCACTACACGTTGCACACAAGGCAAAGGGCCATCCCTAAGCTACCCCCATGACTTGTGGACCCCCTCCACGGCTCATGGAGGTGACCATAGGACATCACCTCGGTCAAAATGTTCAAAAACCAACTTTTCAAGCATGGTTAAGGACTTCCAAAGTCTTGGTCCTCATAGGGTAATTGCAGCAGATTAGGGAAAACAAAGGTATAGAAAATTCTTGGAATGGACTCCTGAGGTCTATTCGAAACCCGAATTACACTAACCAAATATGTATCTATATCGTAAATGACAATCTAGACTCTATGGAATAATTATAATTCAATTTTGAGGTTTTATCGACACAATTACCGATGTAACTCAATAAAACTAGTCTAGAACTCATAATACTAATACTATTTTAACTCAGAATCCAATTCGGTAACATTTCCTAGACCAAATTTAACATTCTAGAGCTAATCGAATCAACAAAGTTCCAATATGACATCCAAAATTCAGAATTGTACAAAATATTACTTTTTAAATAAGTTAAGCTTTCAAAAATGCCAAAACTCATATTTTCCACTTTTACAACATAGGATCTCAGTTCCTATAATACATATAGTTCAAAATAGGTCCAAAGCAACTTACAAAAGGGCAAAATAGTAATTTACACAAATAGGCTAAAAACTGACCAACAAGATCATAACATTATTCACCACTAAAAATGATGTTCATCCTCAAACATAAAGGAAAGAGAAGTACCTGAAACCTAAAAAAGATTTGGATATTTGACCCCGTATGCCTGACTCCAACTCCCAAGTAGCCTCTTCAATGGGACGGTGTCGCCACTGAACCTTCACAGAAGGTATATCCTTAGTCCTTAAACTCCGAACCTTCCTATCCAATATAGTTACCAGCTCATCCTCATAGGAAAAGTCTGAACCCAACTCAACTGCATCATAAGAAATCACATTAACTTATCTGGAATGTACTGACGAAGCATGGAGACATGAAACACAGGATTGATGATAGTCTCGGTGGCAATGCGAACTCATAAGCAACATCACCTACCCTCCTGAAGATCTCAAATTGGCCAACAAACCTAGGTCTGAGCTTGCCCTTCTTCACAAACCTCATCACACCCTTCATAGGTGATACCTTCAACCATAAACTATCACCAATCATGAACTCAAGAGGCCTAGTTCTCCTGTCAACATAACTCTTATAACTCTAGGTTGTCAAAATCTACTGTTAATAAGCTAGACCCGATCAATGGCATCTCTGAGTAAAATCAACACGCAATATCTTAGTTGAACCCGAATCAAACCACCTGATAGGTGATCTATACCTCCGACCATATAATGCCTCAAATAGTACAATTTAAATGTTGGAATGATAACTGTTGTTGTAAGTACACTCTGCCAAAGTTAAGTGTTGATCCCATCGGGTCCAAATATCTATCACACATGCCTGAAGCATACCCTCTAACACCTAAATAGTGTACTTGGACTGTCCATAAATTTGAGGGTGGAAAGCTGAACTCAAATCTAATCGAGTACCCAAACTACACTATAGAGCTTTCCAAAATTGTGAGGTGAACAAAGATACTCTGTTTGACACTATAGACACCAAAACCCCATGCAATCTAATAATATCCCAGATGTACAGCATAGCCAACTGCTCTACACTGCAACTAGTGTTCACCGGTATGAAGTGAACCAATTTGGTCAACCGATCAATTATCATCCAAACTGAATCAATCTTACCCAAGGCCATGGTTAACCCAGTAACAAAATCAATCATGATGCACTCCCATGTCCACTTGAGAATGGGCAACCTCTGCGTTGAACCCCCAGGGCTTTGTCACAACCTGGAAAGGGGGCCTAGATATGACATGGCGAAAGAGGACTCAAAGACCCTCGATCAAGCCATCATAGCATCATTACACACATCATCGATTCGGAAGTGCAGAAGCTAATCACATAGCACGTATGTTCTAAGGACTTGGGGACTAGGGACTCAAACTATGGGAATGATTATGGGAAAGGGATACGCATGCTTGCACATAACACATAGCATTAATCTCTAAGGGAAAAAGAAAAAATAGGATTTCGATTAAGGGGCACCCAGGGTTATGGAACTTTCCACATAAGCACTTAGTCAATCTATGCACAATATGCATAACATGGACATGATAGATAACAATCCTCATAATCAATACTAATAGACCAAATTCCCATAAGCATAATAAGA
>JBCEWC010004303.1:0-27240 GCA_038996855.1 Solanum aculeatissimum | reverse complement strand
TCCCCCCCCCCCCCCCCCCACGGTTCTTGTAAATCTAAAACGACATTATAGCCGTTGGTGAACAGTACCGGTCCGAAATCGGAACTAACAGAACGGAACAACCGGGTAAAATTCCCGGGTCGTTCCGGTACCGTTTGGTACCGGTTCAACCGGAACCGGAGAAAAATCGATCCGCTGCCACCCTTAATACAGAGATTAGTAATGCAGAGATTATTTTTTATCAAGTGTTTGATTCATTGCTCCCCATCTAATCTTGTGCTTGGATTAAAACTCTACAAAAAACTTCTTTCTAATTATACCCTTGAATTATTATGAAATTTTTTATTTCATGTAATTAGGTCAAAATAGATTTTTTTCTGTGGCTTCTAACTAGTTTGGAGAACAATAATTGTCATCATATTTACTATTTTCTCACTTAAATTATTTGAGAATAAATAATTGTGATCTTAACAAATTCATCACTAATAAAACGCCAATTTTTAATTTAATAAAGATAGACCATTTATTGTTAAAATCGAAAAAAATGGTAACAATTGTAAAATAAACAATCTATATTTACACAATTTATATCTTACAAGGTCACTCAAACTTTGAGAATATATCTAATATCATTGGACTTTGTTTGGTATCAATAAAATCACTCAACTAAATTAATTATAAAAAAAAAAATTAGCATGGCAAAATATTTTATCTATTATATAAATATGAAATCACAAATAAATAAAATTTAAAAATTTGACATGATAAATTTATTTATTTTTATATTATGAAAAATATGAACCCGCAAATAAATAAATTTTATAAGATAATTTATTTAAATGAATTTACTAGTATAAAACTACAAATATAAGACATAAAATTCAAAAATAAAAGAGTATAAAAGAATTTGAGAAATATTTTTATCTTTATATATAATCTCATGGTATTAAACTCAACGTATTAGTTAATACCACCATATGAAAGGTATTAGTTAATACCATGTACGTGATATTAACCAATACATGAATTAATTAATACATGGGTTCAATTTCTACCAAACATAATATAAACTAATATCATTCCCCTAATCCCTGAATTATTTCCCCTAATCCCTCCTACCAAACAGCTCCTAAAAGTATAGCTAAGGCGTCTTATTAAATGTTAAAATGTTGCTATTTTGAAAATTTCTTAAATAGAAAAAATATATAAAAGTAAAAACAGATTTGTAAAGAAATACAAAACCAAATCCATTTATTACCGTCATTCACGAAAAGAAAAATAAGGGGCTAGTTTAAGAGACGAATTTGAAAAATAAAATTCCAATGACTGAGCATCACAAAATACTAACAAATGAAGCAACGATTACTCCTATACGTTATAACAATTTGAGAGCAACAAAGAAACACACAACAATCTACATCTACAAATAGAGTAACTAGGAACGACGCTTCCTATCATCATCCTCCTCTTCATCAGAATCGCCACTCTCACGGAAACGTGGATTCTTTTCCTGCACAACAACATTTCACTAAAACCCAACACAGATAAAAAGATTTGCAGCACAAGGAGTATAAAAGAAATACCGGTCTGGATTCATGATCTGAGTTTCTCCTAGATTCACGGTCATAACTCCTCTTTGGATAATCTGGCCGATGGTGGTCATCTTCCCTCTGTCGCTTGCGATGATAGTCTGTGTTCCACATAAGATAAAAGAGTTAATCTTATTTGTTAAATCTATATTATAATGGAATGACAAATACAATGTTGTAAAGCATTTCTACCATCAAATAGCTTACCTCTACCATGTCGATAAGAGCCTCCACGGCCATGGTTTCCACCGCCATGTCTACCATCTGCAGCATTTCTTGTATCAGTCTAGGTCTATAACAAGTGTACCACATTTTTTTATCATATTATATTATATTACAAAACCAACAGTTTGAGCACCACAGATAAACTCGGGATGATGTGAAGTTATTGGAAGGGCAAGAAAAAACTCAGTGGAGCTTCAAGGTCGAGTGGATCAACTATTCAAAGCTTAATTTAAAATACTTAAGTGGTTGACTCAATCTCTTCCTTTTTCTCTTTTTCTTCAAGAGAAAATCTTAAGTTTAAATCTCTGATTTTATACTAGACCAATGAAAACTCTCAGCATTAATTTGGGAAAAAACGCCAGACTAATCATGGGAAGAATACGACCAGCTCAAAATGAACTGGAGCAAAACTGAGATCATTAACAAAGAGATCTATCCATGCTCAAACTTATACAATTCTCTTCCCCATACACGTTTGATTAACTAAGAAGCTTCAGAATGTAGACATTGTGCTTAACAGGTGCAGTATTTTATATAAAAACCACCCTACCTCTGACAGCTATAGTTATAACTCATTAAATGAAAGGAGGTGTATGATAAGAACTTCACTAAGAGATACAGATACAAAACAAAGTAACGAGGCTCTGAAGGCACATGTTAAATAGGGTTTCACTAATGTGCAATTCCACGATGTCATTGAATGAAAAGTCCTCTGAAAACTATTCCAAAGACACCAGTGAATCAGGAAACTGATACCTGAATGGTCACCCCAGAAACAGGCATTTCCCAGAAGCTTCTGCTGGTTCAATTAGCCCAATTTTTGAGGAGTCGGGGAACAGTTGGACTGGTTCACAATCAAAAATTGTGCACGCAAAGGTAATTCTACAGACCCAACAAAGACAGCCGGGCCAGTGGAAAACCAACTGAGGTGGAGGACGATATCGCTACGGCAGCAAGGAAACTCACATACTCTGCAGGTGGAGCTGTGCTTTCTCCATCGATGGCTGATGTAGTAAAAGGGAATCACACAGTGAAGCAAGGTATGAATCTCAACTTCTATTTCCCTGAAATGAAGGATGGGATTTAGGTTGTGAAACTTAATCCTGATGAATGCTGCTCAATGCCGTAAGTGGGAAATGCTCCGATTGGGTGTGTTCTCAGGGGAAATCCAACTTTTAAGGAGATGTTGAACTTGGTATATGGAGTTTGGAATGGTGTTGAAACACCTCAAGTATTCCTACATAATGATAGGCACTTCATATTTAGATCTGAGTCTTTGGAGGATAAGATGATCATCACAGAGAAGGGTCCTTAGACATTAAACAATAGATCTATGATCCTTACGGGTTGGGTTCCTGATTTCCAGGTGAGAAAGGAATCAGTGAGAGTGATGCCCCTCTGAATGCAACTCCCAGGACTACCTCTACAAAATTGGACAGATGAGAACTTGGGTCTTGGGAACTTTTTGGGTAAACCTGTATGCACTGATAAGCTAACAGCTCACAGTGACAGGATTTCCTACGTTCGTGTTTGATCGAGATCAACATTACCCAGCCCCTCCCAATTGAGCTGAATATTAGAAACACAATGGGGAGATGTTGGAACAGCATGTGGAATATGAATGACTGCCAAAGTTCTGTCCAGAGTACAGTTCCAAAAAAGTTCTGTCCAGAGTGTAGTCAATTTGGACACTTCTCTACAATTAGCCCAAAAAAGTTCTTTCGAGAGCCAAGCTGTATGCAGTAAGAAAAGGCAGGAGAAAGTAGAATGGAAGTCCAAAGCAGTTGATGTACAAGTTGTACCACCATAGCCTGAGATGGTTGACAAAGTAGAACAAGTGCAGATTGATAGTGGCAAACACAAAGGAGCTATCGACTATGAGATCCTAGATGCTAGGGCCAATGCACCCCTCAGAATTCAGGAAGACCACCAGGAGAGCAGTGCACATGCTACTCCTGGAATTGAGGATACTGAGTAGCAGAGGCAGGAAGCCACTTCTGAGAGTTTCAAAGGAATTACCCCTATTGTACCACCCCACCCCACTCCAGGGTTTCAAAGGGATTACTGAATATACAAGCAGAACGAGATGAATTCTTTTTCTGCTTACGCATAAGGGGGAGGAGGTTATTGGCACTATAGAAACAAGAAAAATCAGCAACAATATGGTAGAGAATGGGACTTCTTAACCAACTATAATTATGCACCAAATGGGAGGATCTGGTTATGCTAGAAACCTGGAAATGTAACTGTGGCGGAAACATCATGAATTAACTAACACACAATCACAAATAAAGAAATAGAGAAGAAAAATGACACAAGGATGTAACGAGGTTCAGCTATGCCTACTCCTAGCAATAACATAGAGAGTTTTCCACTATGAAAGAAAAAGAAGAAGTTTACAATGCTTTCAAGCCCTTAGGACTACATTGTGGATTCTACGCCATACTCTATAATCCCCAACTACATCCCCTGTATATAGATCCCAAGTAGTCCCAAACCTATAAGGACAAGGTTTCCTAATCCTAGAATGACAATATATTCCTTTCCCAAATCTATTAGGATAAGGATTTCCAACACCAATAGGGATTATGAGTTTCTTAAAATATACAAGGGAAAAATTCAAGACATAATTAATAAATAATTAATAAATCTTCCCCATGACTTGAATTTCCTTCATCAATTAAAATACCGTCTCTCTGCCTTGCCCTCAGCCCTTCAAAGGGCTTATTAAGTACTACATACACCAATTAAGTCTAGACAATGTCTAAACTTATTAGTCGGAATTATCTTAGTCATCATATTTCCTGGATTATCATGTTAGACACCTTCTTCACATCTACAACCCCTTTAGATACGATATCTTAGATAAAATAATGTCGGACTACTATATGTTTTGTCCGCTTCCAACCTTGAAGCCATATAACTTCTTTCACTGCCTCGGTAATTTTCATATAACTGATGACACTACCAAAAGAGTAAAAAAACATAACATGTCAGAGATCTTTCCTTATCCAAGTTCCTTGCCTAATCCAAATTCACATAACCTACTGCTGATTCACTTAGCTTGTCTATGAAAAAGTCAAGCCCACATCTGCAGTACCCTTCAAGTATCTCAAGATCCACTTCACTGTCTGTCAGTGTTCTTTATCAAGACATGCCATGTATCTACTCACAACACTAACAACATGTGAAATGTTAGGATGAGTGCAAACCATAGCATACATAATGCTACCAACTACACTCGAATATAGAATACTAGACACTCGAAGATTGTACAAACTCTTTTTCAAGTCTACTTTTTCTAATTCTTTCAGCCCTTTTGAAAAAACCTCCCGAATTGCCTTCCATAATCTTTGTAACACCAATGGTGATCTCATTCTAATCTTTCATAGATTGAAACTTGATCCCTCATCGAATTTCTCTATTTCATATTTTGTTGAAGATGATGAAGACATCTTAACCCTTGATTATGTCTAGAGATCCCAATCAAACTTTGATACCAATTGTTGCAGATAATTGGTATCGAAGGAGTTGGGTAAATCATAGATTTTTGGGTATGAATTCGATTCTAAGTCGGAGAATGCCCATGAATATTGTTGTGCAGAAACCCTAGCCTGACTCTGATATCAATTGTTGCGGAAATATCGTGGATTAACTAATACACAATCACAAAAGAAGAAATAGAGAAGAAAAATGATACAAGAATTTAACAAGGTTCGGCCATGCCTACTCCTCCCAGCAAAAACAAAGAGAGTTTTCCACTATGAAAGAAAAGGAAGAAGTTTACAATGCTTTCAAGCCCTTAGGACTACATTGTAGATTCTATGTCATACTCTAGAATCTCCAACTGCATCCCTTATATATAGATCCCAAGAAGTCCCAAACCTATAAGGAAAAGGTTTTCTCAATCCAGTGTTATCAAAGGCACTCGCCTTTGCGCCCTAGGCGAAAGACGAGGGCTTGTCGCCTAGTACTGCCGTGGCGAGGCGCAATTCTGAAAGGCGACGAAAGGCGCAAAAAAGACGAGAGGCAACGGGGCGGGGCGAGGCGCAAAAGGCGACGCCTTTTAGTTTTTTATTAAAAAAAATACCTCTGATTTTAATTATTAAAAAGAAATCTTAGGGTTTATTTGTAAACAACCATTTACCCAACTCCCGACTCTTTCTCCAGTAGCAGCTTCATCGATTCTTCTCCAATTTTTTCCTCCATTGCAGCGACCCAGTTCGACGACCCCCTAGGTAACTTCTTCTTTCTTCTTTCTTCCTTCTTCTTTCTTCTCCAGTTCCAGCGACCCTATCAACTTTTTTTTCCCTCCTTCAGTTTTCTCTTCTTCTTCTTTGTTTTGCTCTGTTTTTAGTTTTTGTTCACTGGTGACTAGACTCTAGAGCAGTGGACTACGGCTGCCTATATTTAAAAAAAATTATAATCCTTCTTTATTAATTCCTTCCCTATATAATTGAGTTTTTATCTATCATTAGTTTTTATCATTTTGGATTGAAATATTTGCTAAATATATGTTATTGCTAAGATTTTGGTATAAATTGGCGCCTCAATTCAAAAAGGCGAGCGCCTCACCGCGTGGTGAGGCAGAGCCTTGTCGCCTTTTCTAGCCTTTCGCCGTCCAAAACACTATCCCAATCCTAGAAGAACAATATATTCCTCTCCCAAATCTATTGGACAAAGGTTTCCAACCCCAATAGGGATTATGAGTTTCCTAAAATATACAAAGGAAAAATTCAAGACATAATTAATAAATAATTAACAGTAACAGTAGCTACTCTGCTAGCTGCATCACAACTTTTTTTTGATGAATTAAGAAGTAATAAAAAGCATCAAGAAGATGCAAGAAGTCACAGAAAAATTAGTGATAACTCCAGGATAACAAAAAGCAGTTACGTTTGGGAGCTATAAACTAAAGAAAACACTCGAGGCTGTTAAGCCATTGAGAGGGAGTTACTGAAATCTAAACTGGAAATTACATCACAACTTATTCACTGCCAGATTGAGGATGGGAACTCTAGCTTTGTTACTCTAGTCACCTTTGTGTATGGACTACATACCTGCAGACAGACAGGCTTTATGGGATCAACTAAGAGCAATTGCACATTCTGATGATTCTCGCTGGCTGATCTTGGGTGATTTCAACACCATATTAGCTAAAGAGGACAGATTACATGGGGCCCCTGTTCATCAGAATGAAACTAGAGACTTCCAACACTCCTTAAATGACTAGAGTATTGGGCAGATTACTAAAAGAGGATGTGAATACTCCTGGTGCAATAAAAGAGGGGCTGAAGACATAGTTTATAGAAACACTGATTAGATGTTTGGCAGTGCTGACTGGTTTACTAATTATGGGCATGCAGAGGCTGATTTCATGCTCCCTGGGTGTCCAAATCATTCCCCAGTGCTATTAAATACTGGACTGCCTACCAGACCATTGAAGAGGCCTTTCAGGCGCTTGACAGTGTCACACAAGCAAGATGACTTTCACACAACTGCAGTGTACTGTATGGAGCGCAATCAGGAACCTGTGGCCTATGTTGTATTCCAGTTCAGAATCAAAGTGGGAGATGTCCAAAAGACATATTTCTGGGAGGACAAATGGAATGGAGCAACACCTATGAAACATTTGCATCCGGAACTATACATGTAATGTCAACAACAACATGCAACAGTAGCCACAATGTGGACTGGTCAAGGCTGGAATTTGTTCCTAAGGAGACACCTATATGACTGGGAAAATAGAGAAGGTAATTGCACTCCAGAACTCAGTAGAAAATTTCAGCAATCTTACTGAGGGGAAGGTCTCACTGGTTTGGCAGAGCGGCAGAGTGGCAAATTCTCAGTAAATTCAGCACATACTCAACAAGACTGCAGACCAAGAGACAAACTGACCATGGAGAAAGATCTGGAAACCAAAGGTGCCCTACAAAGTATACTGTTTTTTGTGGCTGCTGTCAAAAGAAGCAGTTCTGACCCATGAAAATCTTAAGAAAAGAGAATATGGATTTGCCTCTAGATGGACTCTGTGTGGAGAACAAGCAGAGACAATTAACCATCTTTTTTTGCATTGTAAGTGGACTCCGCAGATACGGAAAATGTTCATTTGCCCGAAGGGAATTAGGTGGGTGAAACCAGGAAGCATCAAATGAGTTCTAAGTAGCTGGAATAGGGATGGCAATACTGCAAGGAGGAGGAGAGATGGAAGATTGTTCAAGCATTTTTTGGTGGACAAGTTGGGAAGAGAGGAACAATAGGAGCTTTGAGAACGTGCAGAATAGCCTTCAGAAGATTAAAATGAATTGCTTAGCTCTTTTCTATTTTTGGTGTAAACAAGATATTTTAGCTAGACCAGAAGACATCTTTGATGTACTAGATTGTCTATAGGCATCAATTTGATTAAGCTCAAAGCTATGTAATATTCTTTTGAAGGGGAACTACACTTTTGGTTGTAGTATACCTGTGGATATTTATAGACTTAAGTTACCAGCCTTAAAAAAAAGACTTTCACACAGCTGTCCAGGAAATTTGGGGCCAGGAGATAGAGGAATATGCTATGTTTGTGGTCTGGAAGAAACACAAACTGCTGGAGGCAAAAGTTAGAGGAACGAGTAAGAAGTTTTCCTCATTAGAGACCAAATACTTGAGCTGAGAAGCAACTTGCAACAAGTCCAGGACAAACTCAATGAAGACTTCTTTAATCCTCAATTTATTGCTGCTGAGAAAGAAGTACTAGTCCAGCTGAAGAAATTGGAAGGAATAAATGAGGGAGTACTTAGACAGAGGTCAAGGGCAACTTGGATATCTGTAGGGGACACAACCATTATTTTGGTCAAGGGCAACTGGCCTACTGTTGATGACGTCAGCGCAGCAGTTCTATAATTCTTTCAGAATGGTAAATTTCTGAGAGCTGTGAATATTGTTATTTTGGTACCAAAGGTAATTAACCCTACCTTCGTTAAATATTTTCTCCTTATTGCATGTTGTACCACTCTTTACAAGCTTTATTTCCAAGATTATTACTACTTAGCTCGAGTCAGTGGTAGACTATATTGTTGGCCTTCCCAATCTGCATTTATTGAAGGGAGAAATATACTAGATTATGTCATTGTGGTCCATGAACTAGTCAAAAGGTATAACCAAAAGGGTGCATCTCTTAGATGCATGGTCAAGGTTGATATAAGAAAGGCTTATGACTCAGTTAAATGGCCATATCTAAGGATAATGATATTGGAGTTCCCCTTAGACTAGTGGAGCTGATTATGGGGTGTGTTAGTACTGTTAATTATGCTTTGCTGTTGCATGGAGGATTTACACCTAGTATCCAAGTTAGAAAAGGCTTAAGGCAAGGAGACTCCATGTCCCCTTACCTTTATGCATTAGCTATATGTTTGATACATATATGTTTGTCGATGACCTACTTATGTGTTGTAGAGCAGATAGGATCTCTATCCAAATGACACTTTGACTGTTTTGAGCATTTCACAGCAGTCACTGGACTGACAGCAAACATGGAAAAAAGTTGATTATACATTTTTGAGGTTCAACCTAAATCTAGAGAGTCACTGCTGTCTGAATTTCACTTTTCTTCAGGTGTAATGCCCTTCAAATATTTGAGTGTGCCACTGTCTTCTAAGAAGTTAACTATAAGCCAATGTATGCCCCTGATTGAAAGAATAGCAACTTGGGTGAAATGGTGGACTTCTAGGTTTCTGTCCTGGGGGCGTAGAGCACAGCTTATTAAATGTATTTTATTTGAGATACAAACATACTGGGCTCAGGTGTTACTATTGCCTAAGGAGTTATCAATGGTGATTGATGACTAGTACATGTAGGAATTCTAATGGCATGGCTCCAATGATAACTCTAAAAAGGCCTTGGTGCAGTGTTGTGAAAAGCGCTCGTTTAGTCACTTTAAGTGTGGTTTTAAGCGAAGCGACAGGTTGCCGCTTAAACTGGTTGAGGTGAGGTGAGGTGAGGCGAGGAGGAAGAAGCGCACGCTTCTTCTACTGAAGCGTGAAGTGCGCTTCTTTTTGAAGCAAGAAAAAACTCGCCTAAGTGCTGTTAGTTTTTTTTAAAAATTTCTGTAAAATAGTAAAAGACTTACCTAAGTTAGGTTTGCCAAATATTTTTGCGACTGCTGCGTTCTTCTTCAGTGTCTCCAGGTTAGTTCTTCTCCTCCTCTTCTTCTTCTTCTCTTCTCTTCTCTTCTCTTCTCTTCTCTTCTCTTCTCTTCTCTTCTCTTCTCTTCTCTTCTCTTCTCTTCTTCTCAGTTCTCTATCTCTTTCTCTGCATCTGCAACAGTGCTTGACTGCTATCGTTTTCCTTTTTCAATTTCTATTACTCTGTTCTTTTTTTCTTCTTTTTTTTCTTCAGTTTCTGGTTATGGCATTATGCGCTGTTTATACTTTATTGTGTA
The DNA here is from genome assembly GCA_038996855.1 of Solanum aculeatissimum. Taxonomy (NCBI): domain Eukaryota; kingdom Viridiplantae; phylum Streptophyta; class Magnoliopsida; order Solanales; family Solanaceae; genus Solanum; species Solanum aculeatissimum. The sequence continues at coordinate 17,025 of JBCEWC010004303.1, read as the reverse complement.
TCAGTGTATGCTCTGTTTTTAAAAAAAAATATTTTTTGCTGCTCCCTTTTTTTTTTAAAAGAAAAAAATTAGTGAGTATCAGAGTATGCTCAATTTTTTGTTAAAAAGGGCGAGCCTGGTGCACTAAAGCTCTATTTTGCTCTGTTTTTTGTTCAGTGACTGAATTATTGATCCGTTTTTGCTATAAGTAAATTGTATTTTCTTATTCAATGGCACAAAAAAGAGATCCAGCTTGGGCTTTAGGAACTCCAATGGGCAGTAACACAAAAATCAAATGTGTCTTTTCTGATGTATGGCATACAATGGCGGAATATTGTCACAAGAAGCATCTTATCGGTGGTTATAAAGATGTAAGAGTATGTCCAAAGGTCTCAGATACTGTGAAGAAAGAAATCAAAGCGTACTTTACGGAAAAAATGAGTTTAAAACTCAAATGAACCATGAAGCATCCCTGGTTAATCTTGTTGATAATGATATAGCTTAAGTGAATATGCCAATGGGGCCTCCCTTAAAATGTCAAAAGAGGCCTTCAACTAGTGGAAGTGGACCATCCACCGCTAGTAATGCCAAGGGTCCTCTCAATCTCTATTTCTTGCAAAAACCAAACGAAAAGAGAAAAGGTGGACCTATTGATTTAGAGGCTTCTAGGAAGATTTTAAGGAATTGTGTTGTATCCGCTTTTGCTAGGTGGATGTATGATGCCAGGCTTCCTTTCAATTGTGTTAATTACATGGAGAGTTTTGGTGAATCCTTTGAGGCAGTAGGTCAATATGACCCTAGAATGAAACCCCCCCACCTATCATGAGGTATGAGTTCTTTGTCTAAACAAGAAGGTAAAAAAGACAAACAAAATTATGGAAGATCATAAGGTTCAATGGAAAACATATGGTTGTTTGGATAAATGGACAGTCAAAGATGGGAAAATGATCATTAATGTTTTGGTGAATTCTCCGAAAGGGATTGTGTTCCTTGAATCTTATGATGCTAGTAACTATTCTACTAATTATAATAAGATGTTCAACTTGTTTGAGAAGACTGTCTTGAAAGTAGACAAGGAAAATGTGGAACACGTTGTGAGATAGTGCAAGGGAGAACCAAAAAGCAGGTGAAATGTTGAAGGGAGTGTACCCACATATTTTCTGGACTCCTTGTGCTGCTCACTATATCAACTTGATGTTTGGTGACATCTTCAAAGAAACCCTGTATTCTACAGGTGTACAGTGAACTTGATATTTAATTATCATTTTAAAACTTCATGTTTGTTTTCTATACTTATTAAGTATTAACTATCTCTTTTTTTTTGAAAAAGGAAGTATTAACTATCTCTTCTTTTGAACAGTTTTTGGCAAGCCTGTTAACATACATTCTTATATCAGTCAAAGAGCGTTGTTGAATAGGATGAGATACACAAAGCAAAGAAATTTGCTAAAACCTGCCAAGACAAGATTCACAACAACTTTTTTAACTTTGTGTAGTTTTTATCAGCAAAAGAAAAATTTGAGAACCTTGTTTATGTCAACTGCATAGAGTGAGACCATCTATGCTAAGTAAACTCTTTGGAAAGAAGTTGTGAGACACATCATTGGTCCATATTTTTGGAATGACACTGTTCAAGCACTTAAAGTTGGTGGTGCTATAGTTAGTGTACTTCGTATGGTGGATGGGGAGAAAAAACCACCAATGAGCTACATTTATGAAACCATGGATAGGGCCAAAGAAAGTACTGAATGGGCATTCAATTATGAACACCGGAAATATGGGAGTGTTTATAAAATCATTGATGCAAGATGGACGAATCAACTTCATCAACTTTTGCATGCAGCAGGACATCTTTTAACCCTGGGTCCTTATTATAAAAATAATAAGATGATGACTTATCCAAAGAAGTGTGGAAGGGATATCATAAATGTGTTCAGACGATAATCCCGGATAAAGATTTGCAAGACAATAAAGGGGAGGAGATTGGAGTGTACATGAAAGTGGATGGGCTAATTGGAACTGAATCAGCCATTAGAGCAAGAACGAAACTGTCACCAGGTAAGCATTTGAGCATTTCAACTTCTATTTGTGTTTAAAACTTTAACTTTTAGGTTATATTTATTTACTTTTAAAATAATTCTAATGACGGATGCAATATGGTTACAATGTCCCAAACTTGCAACAGTTTGCTATTAGAATGCAAAGTTTGACTTGTAGCTCATCGAGCTGTGAGAGGAATTGGAGTGTGTATGAACATGTGAGAATCTGAGAAGCTATATTACAATATTACTATCTTAATTGTCCTAAGTCCTCTATTAATTACTTTCTACCACTTTTGTGCAGATTCATACTAAAAAGAGAAATAGACTTGAGTTAAAACACCTCCATGATCCAGTGTTCATCAAATATAATAGATTATTGGTGCGTCGTTACAATGCATGCAATACCATTGATCCAATTTTGTTGGATAGTATTGATGATGCAAATGAATGGCCAACCGGAGCACCCCAAAATCATGAAGATGAAGAAGTCTCTGAAGGAGAAGGTCTCACTTATGATGATGTTGCTATGGCAAGTGGGGTTGAGGAGAATATTTTATGGTTTGAGAAGTACTTTAAGTGGCAAGAAAAGAGTAGTTACAGGTTCAAGTTCAAGTAGAAGTAGAACACCCTTGTTGATGAGCCCTCTGATGATGAAGAAGATGTGGACCAAGTAGAACCCTTGGTTATGACACTTCAAGAGTTTGAAGATCTTGTTGAAGAATAAGATTTTGCTCACTTTGTGATTTGGTTATATTTGCCATTTGCCATTTGACTATCTATTTACATTTTAATCTAAGCTGAGACTTGAAAGATTTGCTTAAAATGTTACCTCTATTGAGTTCTTGATTATTTATCTATGCATATTTACCATTTTTTGTTTTTATACTAAATAGTGCTTTATTTAAAAAAAACATGTTGTCACGGACTTAGACTTCCACTAAGACTTCCATGCGGCACTTGACAACTCACTCACGAATCTTTCACGATCTTGTAAGCTCAAGTAAGCCTTTTCAACTAAGATCGCAAAGGGAACGCTAGATTGAAGAAGACAAGAGAGCTTTTGGAGAAGACTTGTACAACACTTGGAAGATTGCTTAACCTTTCTTGGTTGATGCCTACAAATGAATGGCCCCTCTATTTATACTATTCCCTAGGGGCTAAGTGCAAATAATATTTACTATTCAAGTCCCTCAATATTTACACATAAGTCCCTATTTCTAGAAGTCACTACATGTCTAGATTTTTCTAAGGCTTATCAAGATTTATCTATATTATTCTAGAGTCTTCTAAGGAGCTTCAAGTGTTATCCACAATGTTCTAGAGTCTTTCGAAAACCTCTCCAAGACTCTAGTTTCTTCTCCTTGACTCTAGATTCTTCCCTCTTCTTAATGGTTAAGTGGCAGGTCGTGACAGTGCGCTTCGCTTCTCGCTTCTCAAAACACTGCCTTGGTGGCTTGGGCTACACTGTGCCAGTCTAGGTCTACTGGTGGCTTAAACATTCTGGATTTCTTTTTCTGGAAAAAAGTAGCAATTAGCAAACTCTGATTCGCTGTGTCCATGAAGAAGGATGGGTTGTGGGTTCTTTGGGTACACAGTTACTAAATAAAAGGCAAGAATTTAGATGACATAGGAGGCCCCAAAGCAAGCAAACAATCTGGATTGTTAGGAAAATTTTGCTGCTAGGAACTGGATTCAGGTTGCAGGTGCAGCAAATATGCATAAGTCAGTCAGATTTAGCATCAAGGCAACCGATGATGCAATGCTTCCCCAGTTTCCAAAAGTGGAGCTGAAAACTCTAGTCATGCTCAAGGGACTGGTCTCTAGACATCAATATGTCTTATGGTTAGCTTGCATCACAAATTAACCACTGCTAACAGGCTTATCAAATAGGGCATCCAAGTACCCACAGATTGTGTTCTTTGTGAAACAGAAGTGCTGGAGACTCGAGATCACCTCATCTTTGAATGTGCTTATTCTCACAAGGTCTGGAAAACTATACTGCAGGGCTGGGACTTGACAGGCACATCGGGAGCTGGAGTACTGAGGTTTGGATGGCTATCCAAGAAGTTCAGAAATATGGAGCCTAGAAATGCTATATTGGGGTTCCTGTTTGCGACAGCTGTTTATGCCATATGGATGGAGAGGAACAACAGAAGATTCAACTCAAGGAAGAGGGAGAATTCAAGATTCTAGAGTCTAGAGAAGAACAGACAAAAAGAGGAGAAAAAAAGGAAGGACAAAAAGGAGGAGAACAAAAGAAGAAGAGGTATAAGGCCATCATTAGAGAAACTATTCTGCTAGTGCATATAGTTGGTCAAGGAAAATGTGAATAGGCATATCGCCTAAATAGTTTCAACTGGTTCCTAATCTGTAAGTAGTCCTGACTCCTGAGACTGTTCAGGTTGGCTAAATAGTTTGTAAGGTTTTTAGGTTGGTTGATAGCTGGAAGTGCTAGTTGTACATAACATTACACTGGTTGAAGAAAATCTTTTCATTTGACCCAAAAAAAAATGAACTTCACCATCAACACTGATATGAACAGATAATAACAACTCAGAAGAACTCAACTTCACCATTGTGCCAACTTTGTACTAATAAACACTAGTTTTACTTATAGGAGCCAGTTATCCCCCACCCCACCCCAGACCCCTGCGGTTAAATCAAAAGCTTTCTACTGCATTGAAGCACACACAAGTCCTGTAGCAGTAAAATCTAAATATGCAGTAATGAGGCACTTCAAGTTGACTGTTGAATCAAAATATTTCCTTATTGAAAAAAAAAGGAAGAAGACAAATATTTGCGTTCTTTATATTCCACATTTCAAATATTAAAAAAAAATGAGGGAAAGAAACTTTTTGTTAAGATGCAAGAAAGAGTAAATATCATCACAGAAACAACTAATAACGAAGTTAAGAGTAGTCAAACTTACAGTGAGGTGGTGGCATAACGGGTGGATATGCGCCCAATGATCCTGTACCATAATCCACTAGCTGCCTTTGTGCTTCCAATTCCTTTTGGACTAATTTTCCATAACCACCTCTACGTATTACTAGTCAAGGCATTAAAAGATAGTTCTAGATTTTTAAATATGTAATGAAAAAAAATGAAAGAATGATGTCTTAACCCTGTCGACATTTTCAGGGTGAAAAAATGCAAAAAGAATTAGCATTGTTCTAGTTGCTTGGACTATCATGCTAGCGCTTCAACCAATTATTCGATAAGGTGATGAAAACTTGCTAAATTGATTAGCCATAAAAGTAAAATATTTTATGTGCATCATCATGGGTTAAACCATATTCTTTTCTTTGATAAGTTGGATCAAACAATAAATCTTAAAACGCATATATTAGCAAACCATGTAAACAATGCCAACCACCTTTCCCATCCTTGATTTAGTCATATCTATGAGCCAAAATTCATCCCCTGAAAAGATGATCATTTACACTAAAAAGTGTACTTCTCTACATCATAGATGATTCATGAAAAAAGAACAAGGGAAGATCTACTTCAAAATATTTTCTTGTGAAATAACTAACAAAGAAAAGCATAGCCCTGTTAAAACTTTGCAACATCACATTGGCTACCAGATAAAATTCCCCCCCTCTTCAAGTCGATGGTCCTAAAACCATAGGAGAAGGACGCTGGAAACTAAAGTGTTTGAAACACATTTGTGATACCGGTTCCTGCCTAAGCATTGGTGGTACTTATGCTGGCGGGAGGTAGCGTAGCAGGTAGATTTGAGACTCTGGCTCATTCACTCAAAGCAAAACATGTCTGGATGACTAACACTTGAGAAAGAATGTTATAGAATCTTATGATCACAAGAGGAAAGAAGCTTTTGCTCCCCACTACCTTATCAACTAACTTGCTTGATGCAGAGGGTTATGGATTTTGTAGAGGGTGATTGGTGATACGACCTGCAAACAAACCAACAGCTGAAGCACCAGCCTTTTGATGCCCCAAGCAGCTATGCTAGGGTAAGTCGTTATTGGGAAAATTCCATAAGAGATATACTCCCTCCCTCGATCTTGGTCTCAATCTCGTTCAAGTACTACATAGACATTTCTTAGAAAGGCACTTGAGTAACCTAACACATTGCATCAACAAAGTATAACCAAAACCTCAAGCATCATTGCATATAGAGGAATAATTAAGCAAATATTTTAGAATACTTAATTTGATATCCTTCTGCATACAATGAATTAACTTTGGCTAGCTCTGTCTTAGAAGTTCCATGTCTGTTTGTTCAATCCCAGATTATTAATCAGTTTATTTCATGATAGGACCAAAACATTTCTATCTGAACATAAAAAATTTAAGAAGATAGCTACAAATAAAAAAATGATTTTTTTTTCAAAAAATAGCTAAGAAGTTGAGCAAAAATTCTGAACACATGCTTATCAATAGAAGAAAAGGATATCTGGATCATAGTCGGTACGATATTCATCACGTACCTGGGAAAAAATGTAAATCAGATCAAATGCTAGTGCCAATCTCAAGATAAAAGGATGAGCCACTGAGGAGATTACCTGTCCACCACTCCTACCACGGCCCCATTGCCTACCTTCTTGAAATCCCCAATCAAAATCAACACGAATAGGGCGATCATCAAGAATTGTTCCACTGATATATTTGACAGAGTCTTCAGCGTCTTCTCTAGAGTAGTACCTGAAAATATTTTTGCAGTTATTACCGCCACGGATGATATTCTCCTCACCTTCCTTTTGTTTTCTTCTTTGGCTTTCTTTCCCTAGTACAGGGAAGGGGTAACAGCCTAATGGGAGATAAATTCAAAGATATAGATGCAACAAACTACAACATACACCTAATACTATCTTGGTGTTTATAAAATGAATTCACTTCAACTATCAAAAAAGAAAAAATGATGAGCAAATAGATTTTTGCTTCTCACTGCAACAGTGGAAGCTCCAAAGAGACAAGCTTGGGATACACTCCTCGCATTCCATTTCTATTGATCCATATTTATGTAGACACATTCAAAAGTTCACATCTTTCCTAGTGTCAATTGTTTACTCTGACAAAAATATAGAGTCTAAATCATCTGACCTCATTTCAATTAACTTCTCTCCCTTTGGAAGTTAAAAACATTATTTCAACTCCTTCCCATCAAAACCTAAAATAATAATACACATCCAAAAATTTATTCTTCAAATTTCTAAGTGTCTAGTCAATTAAAATAAAAGTAGATCTAAAAGTAGCAAATTTGACAAGCTTAGAACAGGGAAAGTAGACAGAAAATGCTAAGAAACAGAAAACACTTCCCAAACACAAATCCACCCACCACCACTACCGCCCGTGCATCCAAAAGAAACACAACAAAAACAAACACTATAAACCTATAAAGAGTTCTCTTTTTATTTATAATGAACTGATAAAAAGTTCTAGAAACATTAGTAAATATTTTCTGCAAGCCATCAAGGAACTACATAATAGCTTCTGGACAAATATGTTGATACATGGATGACATGAGGTTAAAAATATAATATTAGTATCAAATTTTGGGCTTTTAAGGCAAGAACAGAGATACTTTTACTTTGTGAAATGCTAATTCGGTGATTGTTTTTGCAAGGAAACTATGTTTCTCTGATTTTCAAGCAAGAACTCTCCTCTTTCCTCATTAATGATCTTGTTTTCCATCTTAAGAAGGTGACAAATGGGTAACAAAGGAGTGAAACAAGCAAATAACATCAAAGACACCAGAGCCAAAATACTCCTTTGTTGTGATACCTACTAGACTAACAAAGTAAAACCAACCCCTGGACTTGAAAAAGGAGAAAAGGATAAGAATAGGAGGAAAATTCTTTTATATTTCTACCAAGCAGGAGAAAAGTTTCCTTTTCAGTTCAAGATGGCAAAAACATGGAGAAATGCAATCCCATTTAGCAAAATGTTTTTAAATACCAAGAAGGACCTCAAAATTATGAATAAAATAACTAAAATAACTATGTAACAGGAGATTAGTGTCAAATAACAGTAGCACCTTCCATTTTTCTTCAAATTAATGCAAAAGTAATACTCCCTTTATCCCTTTTTATGTGGCACCCTTTCCTTTTTAGTCTGTCCCAAAAAGAATGACACCTTAATATAATTAGAAACAATTTAATTTCAAAATTTCCCCTTTATTCTTAAAGAAATAATCTCAACCACACAAATGTCTAAGAGTTGTTTTAGATCACAAGTTTTAAAAGTCTTCCTTTTTTCCCTTAAATACCGTGCCAAGTCAAAGGGTGCCACATAAAATGTGACGGAGGGAGTATAAATACTCCTGCCCTTCTCTCCTCTATTTTCTTTTCTCCGGCATATCCTTTCGTTGCTCTAAGGACTTTTTAAATCCAAAAATAGCATAACAAAGTTTAACATTGATTGATATGTCAAAATTAGATAGATAATTGCAATAGTAGTAAATCCATTCAAACAAAATGGAACTGCATTATTTTTCTTCAGATATTATAAAAAATTTCAAGTTCTTATTTTTTCCTATCTAGACTTCTGACAGATTTCAAATTTTTTCATTATTGATAAAAATTGTACATTTCCATTTTCTCATCCAAGTTCCATCCTCCTCCTGCTTTTTTTTTTTTTAATTTATAGCATGTTTGGCCAAGCTTCCATACGCCAAAAGTGCTTATGTTTTCTAGAAAGTGCTTATTTTATAAAAGGTGTTTGGCCAAGATTTTGGAAGAAAATAAGTGCTTATGAGGATTGAGTACCAGAAGTTGTTTTAAAGAAGCTAATTAAAAAGTAGTTTTTCCCCAAAAGCACTTTTTGAAAAACACTTTGTGAAAAAACACACTAAGAAGCACTTTGAAAAAGCTTCTTCAAATACTAAAAGGTCGTTTTGTAGTTAGATAAGAAAGAAGTTATCCATGTGTTAATTCATGTACAACTTATACGACATTTGGTAGGTAGATAGGAAATAAGTTATTCATGTATAAAATTAATACGATGCTTGGTTGATAATTTAGAAACTCGCATAACTAATACATGTATAAGTTATGAGGGAGTCTATGTATTACTTTATGTAGGATAGAAGGTGAAGTAACTAATACATGAATACATAACGAATACAACAACAACAACATACCAAATGAAATTCCACAAGTGGGACCCGAGAGGGTAGAGTGTACGCAGACCCTACCACTACCTCATGGAGATAGAAAGGTTGTTTTTGAATGACCCTCAACTCAAATATATCAACTCCAATTAAAAGACGATAAAATAATATATAAAGAGTAACACTTAAAACGAAGAGCAATGTCAATTCTACAAGAAAAAAATACAAGCAACAATGGAATTGAAGATCAATAACAACATAACTATAATGACACGGCTAATCCTATGACAAACCTTAAGCAGTCACAAGGTAAGACAACATTCTTACCCTACTAGCCTTCTATCCTAATACACAACCTCCACTTCTTTCTATCTTAGGTCATGTCCTCAATGATATGAAGCTACGTCATATCTTGTCTAATCACCTCTTCCCAATATTTTTTTGTCTACCTCTACCCCTTCCCCTCCGCGTACCTCCTAAATCTAACCTCTCACACCTTTTAACGGGGGCATCAATACACCTCCTCTACATATGTCCAAATCATCTCAATCTTGCTTTCATCTCGTCTGCCATAGAGGTCACTCCCACCTTCTCCAAATAACTTCATTCCTAATCTTGTCACTCCTAGTATGTCTGCACATTCATGTCAACATCTTCTTCTCTGCAATATGCATCTTCTGAACATATGAGCTTTTCACTAACTAGCACTCCATCCCATATAACAAAGAAGGTCTAACCACCATTTTGTAGAACTTAACTTTAAGTTTAAGTGGTATTTTCTTATCACACAATACTATAGAGGCAAGACACTATTTCATCCATGCTGCCCCAACGCAATGCATGAGATCATCATCAATGTTTCCACTACTCTGGATAATAGACCCAAAATATCTAAAGTTTTCTCTCTTGGGAATAAGTTAAGTGGAAAGTCTTACTTTCATGCTCGCTTTATCCATCGCAACACTGAATTTACACTCCAAGTTTGTTTTGGTCCTGCTCAATTTGAACCCTTTGGACTCCAGAGTTCCCTCCAAACTTCCAACCTATCATTAACTCTTTTTCGTGTCTCATCAATCAGTACTATGTCATCCACAAATAACATACACCATGGAACCTTCTCTTGAATAGACCGTGTCAGCTCATCCGTCACCAAGCCAAAAAGAAAAGGACTCAGCACAGATGCTTGATGTAGTCCCATCTCAACAGAAAAATGCTCTGAGTCTCTTCCCACCATTCTAAACCAAGTCTTGACTCCATCATACATGTTAATCATCACCCTAATATACACCATCGGAATATCTTTAGCCTCCAAATACCTCCCGAGGACATCTCTCAGAATTGTCATGGACCTTCTCAAGATCAATGAACACCATATGAAGGTTCCTCTTTCTTTCCCTATATTTTGCCACCAATTTCCGCACAAGATGAATTGTTTCATAAATTATACCTACATAAAAATAATACATAGATTCACACATATCTAATCCATATATTACTAATACATGCATAACTCTAACTAACTACCAAATGAGCCATAAGGCTTCATTTGTTTGCATTTAATAAAGGTTTTAATCTTAGTCATTCATATCTCAGTCATTAAGTTTGTTTGTTGTCAAAGACTGAATCTTAGTCATTGCGTTTGTTTTTTTAATTCTGCAACTACTTGATGGGTCTAAATACGTCTGAACAATTAAGATCCATAACAAAGATTTAATATAGATGTTTATTTAAGAATTTCTACAAAAAATGACAATTCACCGCTACTCCGTCTACTTTCGCAGCCACCCACAATCACCGTTTCAAGCATAACTACCACTACCGTCAATTACTATCACCTATCATCCACAATTACCATCCTCAGCCAACCACAATCACCACTACCGTCAATCAACAAAATCAATTGGCATCACCATGATTAGCCATCATTTGCAACTATCAACCACAAACCATTACTACATCCACTAACACTATCAGTAATTACCATCATTAGTCAATATTATATATCGTTAACTGCTAATCCGCCATCATCACTCACCCCCATCATTAACTATTAGTATTGTTTCACTACTAATTATCAACCATCACCACCAACCACCCTGGTTAATCACTATTATCAACCATTATACTATAAGATACTACCCTCAACCACCATCATCAGTCAACGCCACCTCAAATCAATACACACCATCACCATCGTTAGTCATCACCACCACCAATTGTCATAAAAAAAAATTAAAATATTTTATTGATATAAAATCAGGTCAACTTAATATTTTATTTAAATTTTATATTTATTTTTTTTAAACAAAGACAAATTTTATACATTCAAATGTTGAGAAAACAATCTTAACTATTTAGTATTCAGATCTTAATGCAACATCTTAATATCCAAATGTGTATTCGAATTCAGACCTTTAAATCTTTATGCATATCTTAATATTTAGATATGCATTCAGATTCAAACATCTTCAAATCTTCATGAAAACAAATGAGGCCTAATTATTGTTCAAAAGTGTTCTAAATATTTATTAGACAAATATAATTTGCTTCTCATCAAAAGTACTTTCCATGAAGCACTTACGAAAAGAACATTTTTCAAAACAAATTGATTTTAAAAGCTTGAACAAACATGCTATAAGCCTTCTATTTTTTTCCTTTTAACATATCCAAGTGATCCAGAGATCCAAACACTCATATCTGATATTTGTAGACTCCACTATAGCCTTCTCTATTCTCAATAGCCAATTGCAAACTTATCCATCTGTATGAATTAAATCCTTGACAAGCTCATCATATGATAACCTTGCCTCCTGTACTTTCATTTCACAAGCCCTAAGAACATCCAACTTTTGAATGAGGGAGCATGTTACTTCCTTCTACTCATACAATGCCTTTACACCAAAGCACAACTGGGACTAATATTCGCCTTCGTGTAAATACATGGTTTATCCACTATTTTCTGCAGAAATCTGTCTTGCCTTCTGCCCATGTGAAGATCACGAGATGTTTCGAATAAAAGAAGACCCCGTTTATTTATTATCCTTTATTTAGAATCTTAGTCTAGTATTTTCTTTTTTTATTTAGAATTTAGATATTTGTTAGAATTAATTGTTTGTTGGACCCATCGGCCATACTCTAATTCAGCCAACTTCCCACAAAAAAAAAAAAAAAAAAAACACAACAAACTTATACTGACCCCTTGGCTCTACCACGTATCTTGTCCTCATTTGGGAAACCTACATGGTCTAAATTGCATCTAATAGATTTAGATTGCATATGATATGCTAGGAGAGCATGTCAATTATTCCAGATGCTCTATACTGAACAAATAATAATTGTGGCATAAGCTTCTTTAATAATCTTAGAGTACCTTCTTAAGTTCCTTGTAGAACTGTCAGTATTGGAAAATATGTCATCTAAATATGAAGACATACTGGGTAACAGTTGATCGATTATCTTGTAGGAGTAGAAATGGCGGACATAATTCTTAAAATCATCATGTGGCATGAACATATGAAAAATACATATTATGAAGTCCTTACTGAACAAGTAGAAAAAATCAGTACTAAAGGGAACTAGTAAAGCTGGAGCAGGGGTACCATAATTGACGAGGAAATTATACAGTTGAAAGTTAGCAACACAAAATGTAAGAAACTGGAAACTGAATGAAAGTTCAGGCCATACATTACAAAGCAGAATCCACAAGGAGTTTTGGAATTCTTATCCAATCCCATCACAATCTTTTTTATCTCTCCAGCACGAGAGAACAGCTCATATACTTGCTCCTCTGTTGTGTAGAAAGACATGTTCCCCACATAAACAGTTACCGACCTTAACAAAGCATCTTCAAATTCTTCTTGCGTTCCTGGAAACCTTCTGTCCCTATATGCTGAAATCTTGGCTAAATCCTACGAGAAAAAACAGCAGAGAAAATGTTGAAGAAAGTTAAAAGAAAATAAAACATAGATTAAGAAAGGACATAGGACACCACAATCTCTTATGTGGAAATTTCATGAAATGTCAATGGAGATGCAGGAGACTCAACTGCTGCGCTTTGCTAACATTATACGAAGTATAGAAAGTCATAGATGTATCTCGCATCCTAAACAATAAACATTCGAGTTAAATCAGGAAGTCATGACCGTGTTGTTAGCTCCTCATAATACCAAGGCTTATAGCTTAGTGGTACCTGTTCAAGTCTCCATGCAATAGGACTATAGGAGTATGTTCGACTTCTTCATAACAGAAAAAGTTCAGGGAGACAAAGTTAGCTCCTAAGATGAGCATTGGGAGAAGCTATACTACTAAAGCAAAGCATACAATGTTATTTTTAGGCATAATAGATAAGTGTTCCCTTTTGGCCTTAGCTAGCATCTATATCCTCCAATGTTGAGTGTGCACAAAAAGGCACTTAAATCAGTATAAAGTTGAACAAGTAGACATACACGTCCTACATGGTATAATGAAATCAGTTCGATGTATCTCATGCAAACTGTCATGTGCACACACAAAATTGGAGGACCTAGATGTCATTAGAAGTCAAGTTAAAGAGAAAGTTTATATATTATCCCTTTAGGCATTAGGACGATCCACGAAAACACAAAGAAAGGCACAACTTAAAAACATGCAATCAATGGACAAATTGATTATTGAACAAATATCCCATATATACAGCATACTGGAAAAATCAAAGGACATTGGCATTCATATTACCTTAAACAAAGAGGCCATAACGTTTTGCCCCCAAGGGTATATCCTAATTTGTATCTTTTGCGCCTAGTAACTGCAAGATTCTAATTTGGGTTAAGAAAAACAGGAAAATAATCCGTTGAGTTATAAATAAGCTCAATAGACAAAGGAATGATTAACCATTCAAGATAATAGTTATCAAGTTCGCCAATACACTAGCCTCAACTTAATAGCCAGCATTTTGATACACTGATTCAGAATTAAATCATAAGGGCGGGTCAACACTAAAGCAGTGGCTTTAGGCCCAAAAAATAAGGGCTTCAAAATTACAAATCCTCCAAAAGTATCAACACCAAAAAATCGAAGCTCAAATACAAAAAATTATATACAAATCCGAAGACGCAATAAAGTAATAAGTTCCATTAACCGAAGAACCAAAAATACTGAGCAGAAGAGTGAAGGAGATACATACATAAAAAGAGACGACCACATCAAGCACCAGACCGATAGCACACTTGGAAAAAACAAAATACCCTACCCTAGAATATAAAAAAAAAAAAAAAAGTATGTATTTAATGTTACTACTATTACTAATTAAAAAAAAAAATCTTCTTTAACCCTCGTTTTAGTTGTCATGTTATTTTTCACAAGTTCATAAATATATCTTTAAAATGTTAGTCAATATTTATACAATTTGATCCTAAAAATGAAAATTGTGATAATTAAAATGAAATAGAGAGAGTAATAGTTTATTAATTATCTCTTACATATATTTTTTATTTCTTAATTTATCTAATTCACTTCAATTTGAATCAATCATATTTAAATATTAATTTTGTTAGATTGTCTTCAATTCTTTAATATATTTTATAAAATATTTAACTAACTAGATTATTAAATAATTAAATTTTTAAAAATTATTATCTTAACTGTGAATGTCTTCTAAAGTAACAATCACTATAATATTGATTTTTATAATTAAAAGTAATACGAAATATTATAAATTAAAAAAAATATTCTGCTTGTCATATTCAATCAAATGGAGTCTTAAATTTTTAAATACTTCTAGAGAAGTTTTGATAGTTTTTATAATAATTGATTCTATTAAAAAAGTTTTCGAAATAATAATCAATACAAGAGATTTAAAACATTATATTGTTACATAACGTACAATAATTTATATGCATTTATTCGTGTCTTACAAAATATTACAAGAAATATTATACTATTAATTAAAAAATATTAATAAATAAAATATATGAAAAATTAAATAAATTGTAATACTTTTTACAAAAAAAATTGATTTTAGGCCATGCATTTTATTGAGTCGACCTTGTGAATGATAGTTCAAAAAAATTAGCATATTCCAAATGAAACCAGCACTAAGAATAAAGAGAAAATTCTCGTCAATCTAACTGAGAATATTTTTTTTGGATAAGAGCTAAATCTAATTAATAATTACGATTTTTGCAGTGGTAAAAACTTAATCGTGATAAAGGTTTCGTTAAACTTGATCAAAAAAGTTATTTTTTCCATAAGTAAGTCAAAAAAATACAAGAAAAAAATTTATGACATTAATAACTTAACCACTAATATACAATCATAACGTTAAACCCCACCACTACAGAGAAACATACAAGTATGCTCAGTGGCGGAGCTAAACTTTTCGCCAAGGTGTTCATACTTTAGGACAAGTAAAAAAATAAAAAAGAAAAGCACTTGGCTGGACAGATTATCAAGAGCGATTACAAAATAGCTTCATATATAAATTGTTCATATTCTTCCCCTATTTAATATCAAATTAATCAACTATCCAAAATGAAAATTTTCAAAAAAAAAAAAATTAATGGATAAAGTGAAGAAGATGAAGTGGGATAAATACATTAATTGGTAGCTTCATGTACATATAAAAATATGTTAATTGGTAATTACAATTGCAGTCGACGACATTTCATCTCTTGAAATGTTTTCATGATACACTCATTAGAAATATTTTTTTCTTTAAAAATTCTACCTAAGGAACTATGCAACCATCTAAGAAGTCATCATTCATTCGATTCCGCAATTCATTCTTGACAAATATCATGGTCGAAAAAGCTCTTTCAACTGTAGCAGTGGCAACGGGTAGAAGCAAAGCAAACTTCACCAAAAGAAATACAAGAGAATAATTTAGATGCTTCTTAGTCTCAATCAACTTTTTTGAAAGTTCCTCAAGTCCACTCAAATGAGAGAACCTTTTATCAATATCACGAACATCAATGATGTAATTAGCAAGTTGATTCTCAAGAACTCTCATGTTGAATTCATCAAAGTCGTCAGGGTATAATTCAGCCATTCTCATTATCTTTTGTATGTCAAAACTAAAAAAAGAATCAATTGGATTCAAGCAAGCTACTCCATTGAGCAAATCACTTGTCACCTCATTGAAATGGTCATCAAGTGCTCGTAACTGTCAATCAATGATTTTATAAAATATATTCACACGATAATGGTGCAAAGTAGTACAGTCAACTACTTTACGTCGTGATCTCCCAGAATTAACATATGGATCATCATAATTGGGTAATGGAATGTCATGCTTGATACAAAATACATCTACCTTTTCTTTGAGTGAATCCCATCCAATGTGTATTTTTAAGAGAGGATCTCATTCATTATCTCTTAACGCTTGTAACCTTCTCTTTGCTATCTTTACAAGAATCATGGCATTTGCAATATCTTGCTCTTTTTTTTTTCTGTAATGACACATTAAGATCATATGTGATTCCTATCACATCAGTCATCAAATGTAACAAGAAAACAGTGTCAAATGTTTGACAACTTCTAAGAAATCCCGATGTGCTTGCTCGTTCTTCTAAAGTACTTGCATTTACAACAAGAGCATCAAGTACATCAACAATAGAGCCAAAACAACTAATAAAGTTCCTAAATGACTTGTAGTGAGATCCCCAACGAGTATCGTCGGCTTTAATAAGACCAAGTTCTTGATTTAATCCTCTACCCATTTCTAGTTCACCCATATCCAATGTTTCTTGGAGTTTTTCCTTTTGAGATTCTCAAAATTCATCCACGCGTTTAAAAGAAGCTCCCAACACATTCAAAAATATTTGAAATCAATAGTACAAGCTCTCCAACTTGAACACACTTTTTAGAAACTGCAACGAGAGTCAATTGAAGTTGATGAGCAAAACAATGAATAGAATGAGCCGATCTACTTTCTTGTTTAATCAAAGTTTTAAG
>JBCEWC010004302.1:0-27651 GCA_038996855.1 Solanum aculeatissimum | reverse complement strand
CCCATCGGTTTGAGGATGGAATGCGGTGCTCAACTTGACCTTAGTACCAAGCCCCTTTTGAAAGGACCTCCAAAAATTAGAAGTAAACTGGGTACCACGATTTGATATGATACACCTTGGCACACCATACAACCTCACCAACTCCCGAATATATACCTTAGCATACTTCTCGGCACTATAGGTAGTTTTGACAGGTAAGAAGTGAGCCGACTTAGTCATTCTATCAACCACCACCCATATGGAATCAAATTGTCTCCGAGTGCAAGGTAAACCCAACCACAAAGTCCATATTAATATCTTCCCACTTCCAAGTACGAATTTCAATATCTTGTGTCAAGCCACCGGGCCTTTGATGTTCCATTTTCACTTGTTGGCAATTTGGACACTCTGATGCGAACCTTGCTATATTTTTCTTCATACCATGACACCAATACAACTCTTTCAGATCTCTGTGCATTTTTTAAGATCGTGCATGAATAGCATATTGTGAATTGTGAGCCTCTTTCATGATAATTTCCCTCGAGCCATCCCTATCTAGAACACATAAACGGTCTTGGTACCGAAGTACACCATCTCCCCCTTGGGAGAAAACCTCAATCTTACCATCGGTAACCAACTTCTTCAATTCCACCAAGGAGGGATCCAAATCTTGTTTAGCTTTAACATCAACTATCAAGGAAGACTCAGATCCAGCTTGCATAAGAATTCTACCATTATTGGATTCGGCCAACCTCACACCCAACCTAGCCAACCGGTGCACATCCTTTGCTATCTCTCTCTTTTCCTCATCCACACGTGTCACACTTCCCATAGAGACCCTACTAAGAGCATCCACCACAACATTAGCCTTATCGGGATGATAAAGGGCACTCATGTCATAATCTTTAAGTTCCAACCATCTCCTTTGCCTCAAATTAAGGTCCCTTTGGGTAAAACTATATTTTAAACTCTTGTGATCAGTGAATACATCCACATGCACCCCAATCAAATAGTGTCGCGAAATTTTCAAAGCAAACACTACCACCGCTAACTCAAGATCATGAGTCAGATAATTTTGTTCATGCACCTTCAATTATCGTGAAGCATATGCTATAACCTTACAATATTACATAAGCACACAACCCAAACCAATATGTGATGCATCACAACAAACCCATCTAACCTATTTGGCAATGTCAAAACCAAAGCCGATGTAAGTCGATCCTTCAAAGTTTGGAAACTCTTTTCATATTCATTGGTTCACACGAACTTGGCTTTCTTTTGAGTCAATTTGGTCAACAGAGACGCTATAGAAGAAAACTCTTCAACAAACCTTCTATACAAATTGGGCAAAACCAGGAAACTTCTAATATCTGAAGGAGTCAATGGTCTAGGTAAATCCCTCACCGATTCGGTTTTCTTAGGATCAACCTTGATGCCATCACCGGACACCACATGACCAAGAAAGGCAACTTCTCCCAACCAAAACTCACACTTGCTAAATTTGGCATACAACTTCTTTTCTCTCAAGGTTTGGAGAGTCAACCTCAAATGACCCATGCTCTTGTTCACTACAGGAGTAGATCAAAATATCATCAATAAAGACCACCAAAACAATTATCAAGAAATGGTTTAAACACCTGATTCATAAGATCCATAAACATCGTCGGAGCATTTGTCAACCCGATGACATCACCACAAATTCAAAATGACCATAACGAGTCCAGAAGGTTATTTTTGCAATATCACACTCTCTCACCTTCAATTGGTGATAACCCGAACGAAGATCTATTTTGGAGAAATGCGTAGCTCCTTCAAGTTGGTCAAAAAAATCATCAATCCTAGGCAACGGATACCTATTCTTAATGGTCACCTTGTTCAATTTCCTATAATCAATACACATCCGGAGAGATCCATCCTTCTTCCTCACAAACAACACTGGAGCACTCCAAGGTGAAATGCTTGGTCTAATATACCCTTTTTCCAAAAAAACCTTCAATTGGTCTTTCAACTCCTTCAACTCCGCCAGGGCCATAAATAAGGAGGAATGGAAATGGGTTGAGTATTCGAAAGAAGGTCTATACCAAAATATAATTTTCTATCGGGAGGGATACCAGGAAAATCCTCGGTAAATACATCGAGGAAGTCTTTTACCACCGGAACCAATTCAAGCCTAGGTGACTCACCCTCCATATCTCTAACCTGCACAATATGGTAGATGCACCCCTTTCCAATCGTCTTCCTGGATTTAAGGTAGGAAATAAACCGACCCTTAACCACGGAGTTGCTACCCTCCAACTCCAATACGGGTTCATTAGGGACATGGAACTTGACCCGCCTAGTTCTATAATCAAATGAGGCATATGATGCATGCAACCAATCCATCCCAAGAATGACATCAAAATCATACATTTCAAGTTCTACAAGGTCACCGGGGAATACTTTATACAACACCAACACGGGATAACCCCTATACACTTTCTGGGCCACAATAGAATCACCCACGGGAGTGTACACCGAATAAGGTTCCCTCAAGGTTTCGAAACTCACACCAAATTTAATAGCCAATAAAGGAGTCACAAAAGATAAGTTTGCACACGGATCAAGTAAAGCATAAGCATCAAAGTTAATGATTTTTAACCATCACGACGTCCGGAGCTTGCTCTATCTCTTTACGGACATGGAGAGCATAGAACCGGTTGTTTCTAGGAGCACCTCCAACTGGGGCCTTTGGTTGCCCTTGATCAACGGTAGCAACTTGGTCCTTCTTCACATTCCTTGGAAAATTTGAGATTTTGTGGTCCAAGCCACCACATCTGCAACAAGCGTTCGTGACTCTTCTACATTCACCCAAATGATTACCACCACAATGCCAACAATGAGGAATCCGGGGACCAATCCAAACCGATGCCTTAGGAGGGGGAACCTTAGTAGCAATTCTCATGTTAGAACCTTGGCCTTTTTGGAAACGGCCAAATCCACCACCTCCCTTGACATTGGAGAACCCATCTTCAAGTTGGACCCTCTAAGCCTCATGCACCCTTCTCTCTTTCAACTTTTCACCCTAGATTTGTTCAGCATAATTCATGAGTCTCGAGATGTCCATATCCTGAATAAGCATGGAAGCTCGGCAATCTTTCATAACCAAATCCGACACACCCAAGATGAACTTGTGCATTCTAGCATGGGGATCCGACACGAGCACAGGGGCATACTTGGAAAGCTTTGTGAATTTAAGGCATAGTCCCTCACTGTCATATTACCCTGTGAAAGGTTTATGAACTCAGTCATCTTAGCCTCTCTAAGCTCGAGAGGAAAGAACAGATCAAGGAAGTCCACCTTGAATTCCTCCCATCCAACTTTAACGTCCATTATTCTCTCCATAAGCCATTGGTTGTACCACACATGTGCCACATCCTTAAGTTGATAAACGGATAACTCTGCCTTCTCTTCCGATCTAACACCCAGGATGGTTAACACCTTGGTGAGTTCATCAATGAACTTTTGATCATCCTCCTCAACCTTGGAGCCATAGAACTCTGGAAGGTTCATACAGGTGAAATCTCTCACCCTCGAAGCTGGAGTGGGAATGTTCACCGGATTCACCGGACAGGCTTGGTTGGCCACAGCTTGGGCCAACATGGATACCACGTTCCTCAATTCAACATGGGACACATGTTCCTCCATCGATGCACGAGGAGCTTGTTCCTCAATTCCGGGAGCCTGGTGGGGAAAGAGAGCTCTTTTGGGAGGTATTTTCTGAAAGAGCGAAAAAATACCAAGAGTTTAGAGAAATCTCATCAATGGTACAAGGCATGATACAAGGGAAAATGAAGTGATAAGTTCCTAAAACGTCATCATAGCCTCTCACTCATAGGTATGGCGTGTAGCACACACATGAATAAGAATCGAAATGATGCAGCATGTTGGATTCCGAGGATCATTACAAACCTAGGGCTCTGATACCATTTTTGTCACAACCGGGAAAAGGGGCCTAAACGTGACATGGAGAAAGAGAACCCAAAAGTCCTCGATCAAGCCATCATAGCATCATCACACAAATCATTGGTTCAGAAGCATGGAAGTAAACACATAACACATAAGCTCTAAAGGAAATGGGGCTTTGGACTCAAGTTATGGGGATGTTACCGGAAATGGGATAAGCATGGATCCATATAGCACAAAATAGTTATTTCTAAGGAGCGGGTAAGTAGGACAAACGCTATGGGGGCACACCAAGGTTATGAGACTTTCCTCATAAGCACATAATCAACACACAATTCCAACATCATGTCATAAGCATAATCAATACCATTTCCATAATCAAGGCTCATAATCATAATACCTCAATAGTCATAACATCCAACAAAATTACAAAACCAACATACAAGAGTTTAATTTGTCCAACAAGACTCTACATAAGATAAAGCGGGGCCTCGACATAGTTTGAGGCTCACCCTTAATACATAATTAAAGAAAAATAACATAACAAATCTAGGTAGATAGAAGGTGGTTATTGCCCTTGAACAAAAGGGCTCACCACTAGCAAAGGTCTTCAAGAAAATCACACGTCGCCCGGTGGAATATAGAGGTCATCTCCGGTCCCTACATGGTTAGAACATGTAGAAAACATTATGGGTTAGCACATAATATGTACTAAGTATGCAAGCATGCAAAGCATATGACAATATAGTATGACCAAGCAACATGACAAGGGGACAAGTGATGTGAAAGGAATGCACGTAGCCAAGAGGTATATATAACAAGATGTCATGCCATGATGCATGAGATTCAATCCTACAATCATAGTATAGCAGGGATGTAACCTCAACTGACAATGGAGGAGACACGAGCGAGCTACTACCCGGATTTGGACTACTTTCCAAGTAGATCCCTAATCACCCTTCAACAAGGAGAAACAAATAAGTCTTCTCATTTATGGAGAAATCCCATGTTAGCACATGGTTTAAAGAAAAGGAGCATGAACCCTTGGAGATAGTCTACCCCGACTCCAATACCTCGGTACTAAGTCTCATCCTACGGGAATACATATGTATACATGCAACTTAAAATTGAAAGACTCACATTCTTTTCAATTCATGCATCATTAGTCAAAACCAAAACCATTGATCAAAACCATTTTCATGCTTAGGCCAAAGTACACAAGAGTTTCCAAAATCATTCTCACAATCATTCCATATTAATGTAATAAGAGAAGCCCATCTACATAGCTTATCATATCAAGCCTTCAAAACATATCAAAGTGGTGCAAGCGCCAAAAATGCTCAAAGAGCCATAACAAGAGACTATGTGATCACAAGCCTTAACATATCATATCATAACAAGAGTTTCATCAAGAGTTCCATCGTAACAATCTTCAATCCATAAATCTTCAATGCATATGCCATGAATGAGGAACAAGTTCATGGGTAATGTAATTCAAACTTTAATTCACAATTCAAAAGGTATTTCAACATAAATCATGAGAAATTTCATATTTAGAGCATAATGCAATTTACCCATGCTTTATTAAATCAAAAGGGACATGCACATTTATCCTTCAAGAATTTCTATGAACACTCATAAAATTCAAACTTAAATCATGATTAAATCACCTAATTTCTACAACACATAATCCCAATCAATTAAACACTTCAAAATCTAAAGAACCCATAACTTAAAGAAACCTAAAAATTAAATTTAAAGAGGAGGGTTCTTGGGTCTTCATAGATGAAAGGGAATCCATAAATCAATCCCATATACCTTACAATTGACCAAAGGAATTGAAGAATTTCACAACAAAGATGATCTTCCCCAAATTTCTTCAAGCTTTTAACAATAGAGGTCAAGAGAATTTAGGAAATTTCAAAGTATAATGGAGAGTGTTAAAATGGATGAAAAGGGTTTAGGGTTAGGTTAAGGGGAATTAAGGGACCTTAAAAAGCTAAAAAGGGGCATAGGAATTAATTAAATTATGAATTAACCATTAATGAAATGGACTAATTAACTGTAATAGAGTGTCTCACGGTTGGCTACAGGGGACCGTCCAGTGGTACACGGTCTGTGTATTTAATACATGAAATATCCACATTCATCCTTTTCAAGGCCTCATCTTATGAGTCAGCCTTCTTTAACAATTTGTCAAACATCACCTCAATGCGTGAACTCTCCCAAAATCATGATTGTGTGGTGGCACATACTCACCATTTCTATACCGATCTCTACTACCCTAATCACCATCTCTATCTTATCCTCTATTTCTGTCATAATAACCGCCTCAATTGTTGTTCTTATATGCATTGTCCCTGTCATAGCTCTGACCTTCATTCCCTTGACGTTGGCGTCAATAATCCTGATTGGACCCTTGGGTCTTGTTCCAGAAACCCCCATCTGATTAATCACAAAGCAAGTGACCTCCACATAATATGGATCCTCATACATGGGTAAATGTAGTGGCGGATGACTAGCGGAATTCACTAGCTCTTAAGTATGCTTTATCAGCAACCCCACATAATTACTAATCCAAGCTAACTCTTGCATCATATCTTTGTTTATCTTGGACTGTTATCGATGGGTACTGACTGAAAAAGAGCTCTTTGTTGTATATTTTTCCCTTGTGCCCCATGTACGGTTTGTTTTTCCACTTTTTCCAATTGTTCAGCTACTATAGGAAAAGTGTAATCCAAGAATGAACCTCCCATTGTGGTGTCAGCCCTTGCTTTGCAATTATCATCAAATGCCTAATAAAAGATATCCACTAAGGAATACTCAACAATCTTATGGTCTAGAACACTTCTCAAGAACTTTGTGAACCGCTCCCATGTAGTACTTATAGAATCACTAGGCAATTGTTCAAATTTATTTATCTGATCCTTTAGCTTCAACTACTTTTACTAGGGAAAATACCTCTTCAAAAAGGTTTTCTGCATTTTTGCCCATGTAGTGATAGAGCTATGTGGAATTTTGGATAACCATATTGTCGCTTCACCTATGAGAGATAACGAGAATACACGGAGCTCAATGGAATCCATGGACAGATTTTGATTTCTCATCATGCTCTTGCAGGTGAAAATGACATTGTATAGATGGTTATCAAGATCCTCTGATGATAAGCCCATGAACAAACCTTTATTCTGCAATATCTATAGTAACCCACTTGATACGACAAACTTAGTATCCTCTAGTAAAAAAGGTAACACGATATCTTTAGTGACATCCATGACCATAGAGTCAAGTCTATATGGACTCAACCCATTAGCAGCCACTTGTTGGACCTATGGCGGTGGGTTCACACACTCAAGTGGTGGTGGGTCTTGGTCATTCAAATTGTGTTAATTATTTGCAACATTATTTGCATTATTCTGGGTCATTCTTTGCATTGTTATCTAGATCTCTTGATCAAATAGAGTCAAGGGGCTGCCTCGACTATGAGTATTGGGCATACACTACACTTGTAAGCTGAAAGAAAAAGAAAAGAAACAAAAACAAATAAAATAAGAGTTAACTCACAGATCACTCTAATCAAACCAATATGAAAGCCATATTCCCCGACAATGGTGCCAATATTTGATCCCGCCTAAACTACACCTCCAAATTGAGGTATAAGCAATCGTTGTTCACATGCATTACCCTCTTGATCAAGTAAGTAAGAATTAAGCAAGTTCCAACATTTGCAACCATTAAGAAGCATTAAAAACAAAGAGATAAATAATACATGCATGCACACTTTCTAAGAATTATGAATTATTTAGTTTACTTTGTTAATTTTTCATCGTTCCCACAACCCTAGTTGTAGATTTAGCTACTCATGTTAGTTGTAGATTTAACTACTCATGTTAGTTGTAGATGAGAGAATCATATTATGAATTTTCATAATTAACCACTTATAATAAAAATTGAGGAACACAAAATCTGAAGTCTTCACAAAAATCACAAGATTATAATAGTAATCCACAATAAATCTCCAAGAACAAAGTAATAATCTCAATTCTCAAGTAATCGACGTTATAAATTCTCTCTCTATCTAAAAAACCCTAAAATCAATTTATAATAAAAGAAAACCAAATCATAAATGAAATAGGAAAATTGAAACAGGGGCCTCTGACGAACGTAGTTACAGGTCGTACTAGTACTCACAGCCTGTAGACTAGCTTTGTGGATTGCATTCTTCATAAACTGTCTTGAATGTACAAAACATTCTTACAAACCGTCTTTTGACTTATGACCTGTACAAGGTTTCGTCTGGTAACTCCTTAACAATTCTACAAAATTTCTGATCCTCAAGGCACGAATAGATGTATGGGTTGTCAATTGTTCTACGACCCATCCTGGTAACACATGGTTTCAACTTCTAAAAAGTGGCCTTTCACTTGATCTAACCTACAAAACCTATCTATGGCTCGTGGAATGAACAATAGACCGTAGAAGGTCTCGTGAAACCTCAAAAACCTACAATCTTCACAATTTAGCCCAAAACATTCCTAGAAAAATTAACATAAAGACACATCAAAACCTCTAACATCACTTTGAAAACACACAAAATTATGAGTTTCAAGGATTAAAAGTGTCATATTTTTACGGCACATCAATGTCACTAGTAGATCCCACAGCATTCACTCTTTTTCGGTCATTTCTCATTACATGTCTTGATAAAGGCTCCAACTGCACCATCATTTTAGCCATGTTTTCATCGTGTTCATGATCTTTGGCTAATTTGTCTTTTGAAGGTTCCTTTTGAGTAGACAAGTGTAGTCCTCTAGTGTATACCAAGCTCTTTTATTTTTTTCCATCACTTCTAGCAACTCACATGTAGAAGAAAATGTTTTTTTCATGATTACCCCTCTTGCTAATTGATTCGCTGCACCTTTTTTATAGCATTGAGGCTCACATAGAAGTATTGCAACAATAGACTGTCCAAAACTCTATGGTTCGAGCATTGATACAAAAGTTTCAGGAATCACATCCATATCTCATGCAATGGTTCTCCCTCGATTCTTTTGAAGTTTTAAATCTTCTTTTGTAGCTTAACCATCTTCGAGGGAGGAAAAAATCTTTTGAGAAACTCATTTTGTAGTTCTTCCCATGATGTAATTGAATTCCAAGGATGTTCATCTAGCCACCTCATAACTTCATCGATTATGGAGAATGGGAAGAGGCACAATTGAATATCCTCTTGTGTGATACACCAAAGGTTGAATGGCAAGTAAACATCTATGAAATTCCTTGTTCATAAGGGTCCTCATGGGTTTGACCTCTGAATAGAATTTGTAGCTGAAGCATGTGTAACATTGCCCTAGTAAAATGAAAGTTAGCACCTCCAACTAATGGGAGCTATGAGATTTCTCCCGTACTCCCTTCTTGCTCCTAGTTGAATGGTGGAAGTCATTTACTTCTTCTACATTGGCACCATGTACACTTTCGGCGACATCCACCTTTTCACCTAATCAACTACAACAAAAAAGAACAAGAAAAGTAAATAAAATAGCTCTACTTGAAAAAATAAGTTCAACAAAAGATTTCAATCAAGAACTAGCACCATGCCCTAACAACAATGCCATTTTTATGGCATTCAAACCTACTTTACGAATGAAAATAGAGATGATCGTTATCAGCATAGTACCTAACAAAAGAGTTGGGGTCATATCCTACAGGGAATGGTGGTTCAAGAGGTTAAGTGATGCATTAAACTAGACAATTATAGAGTTAAATTGGGGGCTAAAATAAAATGAATATTGAGAAATAGCTAAGAACACTTTCAAATTGCAAATTAACAACCAATAGCGAAAGAATGTCTCGGGTGTGTGAATATGGGAATAGATCTACTTAACCGGGTCACACTTGAATAATCAAGTTAAAACTATGTGAGTAAGCTAGGTTGTTGGTAACCAACATTTTATTTACAACAGTGATGGAGTCTCACATGGATCCATTATGACACCATATGCAAATCGCTCAAGGAGACGCCTGACCTTAGAACTTATAGAAAAACTCCTAATACTTTAGCTATTGAGTCCATTTTTTGTGACACTCAACTACAGCCCCGAACAATTTCTGGCTAATACTCTTATTTCCCACTCTAATTACTCATTTTACAGCAATAATCAGAGATTGAAAGTAAACCCCAAGTTTTCAACCTTAAGATTATAGATTAAACTTAGTAATGGAGTAAACTCGCTTGGATTAACATCAATTTAATTAAAATTTCATAGACCCAGCTAAAAAATCAAAAATCCATATTATATACACACCCCAACATAGGGAGTTTGCCACTCAAGTTTAAAATTACATAAATAATACTATAATCAACAACTGAGTACATGGGTAAGATGAATTTACAAGAGAAAGTTTAATTATTATAGCTAGTCTATTCAATTTCTTCTTCCTAAAGCTTGAAATCACCAAACCTTTGTACTACTTGAGCGAGAAGCTTCTCTGTACTCTTATCTCTCTCTATCCGTATATGGTCTTTGTAAAAATTGATATGGAATAGTATGTACAATGTCCTTTCCAAAAAGCTTATGTAGTCCATTCAAAATAAATGGAAGTTTGTGCACCTAGTTGCATTTGACAGTCAAGGTCAGCCATCACTGAGCATTCTGGTGATGCGCCAAATGTGCCCTTGACTGCCTTCTTCTGCATCCCTATTAGGCTTGTGTCTCTCCATGATTGGGAAACATCTCTATACTACCCGATCATGTTTGACAGTCCACGAAACTTCCCTTTGTGTTGCCCTTCTGTCATAAATTTTTTGTCCTGAGTACTGTAGCATTAGGCGGTCGCCTTGGCCATTTGGCGATATGTCAAATGTGTTGGTGACGTCAATTCTGATTTCTTTTCTAGCAAGGACTTTGGGATTTATTTTTGCAATATTAGGCGGTCTCGTTGAGTCTTTTATGATTTGTAAAATATGTCAATGAAGCTGCTTTTGTCCACCTTTTTAATGTTTTTCCCCCTTTTCCATATTTTGTTGAGTATTGTCCAATTATACACTTTTATGTGTAATCCTATCATGAAACACATAATTTAATAAGCATATGGAGTATAATAGCACATTGAGGATAACATGTCTTCACATTTTAAGCCCAAAATGAGTCCAAGATATGGACTCATCAGTCGGCACTCAAGACAGGTAAAACTTCTTCCTCTCCCACATTACCTTTTTCTTCTACTCCTACTGCACCATCTGAGCCTCTGGCTAAGGATGACAAACCCCTGATCTAAAGAGCCACTATTTTGAGTATCAGACAGTTAGCCAAAATTGTTGACGTTTAGGCCACTTGTATTGAGTCTTCCTTGCCAAGGATGATTGAGAGGGCCATAGCTATCGACCATATTAGCCCCAAGCATTGAGGCTGAAAACAACCGGATAGAGTTGATTGAGGCTTAAAAACTGAGGATGGATAGGCTTGAGGTAATGCTTAAGGATCATGGGAAAGAGCATGCAAGTTTAAAGGAAAGGGTGATTGTTGTAGAGAATAAAGAAGGTGGTGGTGATGGCTCATCGACCATAAAAGCCGATATTTAATATTTGAAAAAGGAGTTGGCATCCTTGAAGTCCACTGACTAGAGTTCTTTTTGCAATGGATTGGAGGTGCCACCTAGAGTTGATATAAATAAAGTTCCCAAGGGCGTAATGGGAGTTGATGTTCATGGTGAGGGTTATGAAGAAGTCAATATAGCAGATACCCTGGAGACCGATGAAGAATATTTGGGAGATGATCCAATCCAAGAAGAACTTGAGGAGTTTAAGTGGTTAGAAGAAGATATTATAGCCACAGTCACTAAAGAGTCCATCAAAGATAAATCAATGATTGCCATGTCCGATGTACATGAGCTTGAGCCTGTGAGCCCGATGATTGATTTGGAGAGTGCACCACTATATATGGGCATTGATGCCCCCATGAACACTTCTTCAGCTCCATCACCACCACCACAATAGGATTGACCATATTCATGGGGATTCTAATACTCATTCCTTCCTTTTGTGCTTAATTGATGGTGTTCTTGAACATTGAGGACAATGATTTGTTTTTAGGAGTGGGAAAGCATTTGGAAGTCCTCAATATTTCTTGATGATGATAATTTTTGTTATGGTTTATATGAGACAATACTTATATTTAGTTTTTGTTGATGACAATTTGAGATAATTTTTATTTTTTGTTTGTACATAATTTTTAATTTGGGTTGTAATAGATTAGTAGTTATTTTAATTTTTCTTCCTTTTTATTATGAATGGATGAATGATTTTAAATGATGTCCTTAATATTTGTGGTAAACCCCACATACATGAAAAGTCATTCAAATGTGCATCGTGTCTCTAGTCCTTAGTAATTTGAGTATCGATAGTCTATATTTTTTATTCAAATGATGCCATAGATGAGGAGCATGTACTAACCCACCAATTATTTCCTCTCCTAAAAACTCAATCCAAGTATGGATTTGATGCATCTCGAGTTGACTATGTTATTATTGAGCTTTGATATGCGATGATTGAAAATTGTGAGTGTGTGTTGCCACAATTTGAATGTGAATCCATTTTGCGAATGTGAGTTAGGAATTTTGTTGAAAGGCATGTTTTGCCACATCTAGAACTTGCCTAGTTTTTTTAGGAGTGATTTGGTTGATTCTGGATTAGAAAAGGACCTTAGGCCTTCTTTGGTTTCTTCTGAGTCCAACTTGACCATATGAGTTTCCAAATGACATTGAGTTGATCCCTTAGTGAACCTTTTTTGAGCCTGAATCTTTTCTTTGGCAGCCATGTAGCCTTGAAATTTATTGTGAAAGACAATTTCTTCTTGTTCCTTACCATTCCCTCCTTGAGCTTAGTGAGCAATATAATGACCAAAGGACAAAGTTGGGGGTGTTAGTAGAAGAGGGGTGTCTCCCATGTAAAAATTGAGAAAATAAAAAGGAAAACAAAGAAAGGAGAGGAGTCCTTGAATGATGAGAAAAAGAAGAGAAGTTTCAAAAAAGTGAAGAAATAATGAATTGAAAAAGAACTTGGTGAAAAAGAGGACCCTCCAAAATTATTAAAAGATTGTGCAAAAATGGAGACACTTAGGATGGAAAATGAAAATGCAACAATATGTCAATTATAAAAGATAATGAGTAAAGATCAAAGGAAGCATGAGTGTGGGGAGTAAGTGTAGAGCATAAGGAAGGATGAGTCGCTTGTATCCATATGTTATCCAACTTATCCTTAACACTACATTATAGCCTGAATAAAGTCCTTTGGGATCCTAGTATGGATGAAATCTAGTGAACTTTGATTGAGAATCGGGGCAAACCAATGGGTTGAAGCTTACATGCCATTTATCAATTGGAAGAGTGAGTGTTGAAGAGATTCTTAGAAATTATGTCCTAATCTTGCGCGTATATGATCTTATTGGTGTGAGGGCAAATGGTGACGCTCTTAGGCAGTGATTGATGAGTCCATATCTCAGACTCATTTTGGGCTTATAATGCAAAGATTTATTGTCCTCAATGTGGTATTTTTTTCCGATTGCTAACTAATATGCATGTGTTCTGTCAGGAATGGAGCTAAAATCGCACAAGAAGACAACACTCAACATGACATGGAAAAGAAGCATAAGTTTTAAAAAAGTGGACAAAAGCGGAATCGCCGACCTAGTCAGCGTATTGCCAAATGCTCAGTGAGACCATCTAAAAATCCAACAACCAAGTCTCAAGTTCTTGCCAAAAAAGCAGTCTTAATTGACATCACCAAACCAAGTCGACATATTGCCTACTTGCCATGGAGACCACCTAACGTAACAGAACTCAAGATCCCTTCCTCACAACAGAAGGGTGATATAGAAAGTAAATTTAAAGTATCGTAGAACACGATCAATGGAGAAGAGAACCATCGCCCAATATTGTAGAGAACTGGGCTTAAAAAGGACTACACAAGAAAGTGGTCAAGTGCATATTCGGCAAATTACCAGAGTGCTCGGCGATGGCTGGCCTTCACCATCGAGTTGCAATTTAATGCACAACATTACATGATTTTGCATGGAGTATTTAAGAAATTTTAGAAAAGGACATTATATAGATTTTTCTCTTCAGAATTCTAGATATACAGAGAGTGAGATTAGGGTACTTAGAACATTCTTTCTCAATAGTATAAGGGAAAGTGTTTCAAGCTTGTGGAGACATAAATTTGTAAAGATGATCTTGTTAAAATCAACTTTTCTCTTATAATCCTTATTACCCATGTACTCAGCTACAAATATTGGTATTGAATCTTTAATTTCAATTATGAGTAGCTAAAACCCCTATGTTGGGGTTGTGCAATTGATATGGGTATATGATTTCGATTGTTGGGTCTTTGTTATTTTGACTATTTTGTAGTTAATCTGAGTAAATTTATGTCCATTGCTTAGTTTCACTTATAATCTCAAGGTTGCAAACTTGGGGTTTATTTCAGATCTTTAATTATTTCTTTAAGCTTAGTAGTTAGAGTGTGGAATGGATATATTAGCTAGAAATCCTTTGAGGTTTCAGTCGAATGTCATACCCATGAGTTCAATGGCTAAGGTAGTAGGTGATTTGTTATGATTTCTCCGGCCAAGCGTGTCCTAGAGAGATCTGTGTATGTTATCGTAATTGAATCACACAAAACACCTTTGTGTCATAATTGAACATAAGTTACCAGCATCCTAGCCTATTAAGTCATGCTTAACTTAATTAGTCAAATGTTTAGACCCAACTTAGTAGATTTAGCCCCTTATTTTCACATCTCTCTATATCTGTTATTAGTTTGCTAATTTAGTTGTTAATTGCTGAATCTCAGTCATTAATTTTTGTAACCTCCCATTTGAACCTACAATTGCCTAATTCAATGAAACACTTCACGTTGAACCACCATTCCCTGTGGGATTTGACCTCGACTATAAAGTATGGTAATATGTTGATGACGACGCTCCTTGCTTCCTTTGAGTGGTAGGATTGAGTGTGTATCAAATATGGTGTCGTATCAAGGATGTGTGTTAGTTCTTGACTAAAGTGTTTGTATAATTTAATTCTTGTAGTTGAATTTATTTTATTGCTTTCTTGTTGTTTTTTCTATTGATAATCAGATGTTAAGATAGAGGACGATGAGTACATTCACAGTGATAACATCAGAGATGTGAATGATTTTCAAAATGTTGATTGGGATCAAGTGGGAAGCACCAGAGCATTCAATTGCCCCCACTAGCTGGGGTGCAATATTCCATGATACCAGCTCTATGTTGCAACTCCTCCAGTTGAAAGGGTTGTTTGGGGGACTCACTCACGAAGATCCTCATGAACACCTTAGGAACTTCGTCAGGTATGCTTACCATTTAATTTCTGAAGAGTCACCCAAGAGGCCATAAGATTGAGACTCTTCACATTCTCTATCACTAGTGAAGTCGTGAGGTGGCCCCCTGAGCTTTCTTAAGACTCAATTACATCATGGGAGGAATTCCAAGATGCATTCCTCAAAAGGTTCTTTCCTCCCTCGAAGATGGTCAAGTTGAGAAGAAGTATTGAGAACTTCAAGCATATTAAGGGTGAGACATTGCATGAGACATGGCTTAGGTTTTAGAAACTCTTCTTACAATGTCTAAATGATAGACTCCCAAACCATCTATTATTGCAATACTTCTATGTAATTCTTAGCGCTTTCAATAAGAGTGTAGCGGATCAGTTGGTCCGAGGTGGAATTATGAAACAAACATTTGGTGTTGCATTTGAACTCTTGGACGACTTAATGAAAATCAATAGATCTTTGTATACAGGGGATGAACTTGCATCATCTATGCATGGAGGTCCTTCTATGAAACAAATTGCTAAGGATCAAGAGAGGGACAAAAAATATGGCTAAGATGTGGACACAACTCAATATCTTGACCAAGCATGTTTTGGGAAGAGGTCAAAAAAGCGTAAATATTGTGGAGACTGCTAGTGATGTAATGTTTAATGGTGCATTGTTTGAAAGAGGTTACAATGACGAGGTGCATTACATGGGCAACCAAGCGATGGGTTCTCGGTTGGCTTTTCCAAGGCCACCTAGGAATTAAGGTTGGAACAATAATATTGGATGGCAAGATAGAGTATGGCCTTAAGAACCTCAAGTTGTGGGTTAGAGAGATTGATATGGAACTAGATATAGATATGTCCCACCATGCAACAGGGTAAAACTTGGTGAACCTACAGTTTACCCAAAATATTTCAAAACTGAAGACATGCTAACTAAAGTTTTGAATAAAGTTGAGGCCTCTGACAATGTGTTGAAAGAGATGAAATTGAATTCTCTCAGCTAAGCCAAAAGGGGACTTTGCACTCAGCTTCTATCAAACACTTAGACACTCAGCTTGGAAATATCTCAGCTTACCTTAATGAAAGGGCAAAAGGTGGAATGTCTAACATCATAGTAGAAAATCCTAAGAGTGGTGATCAGCAGTGCTTAGCTATTACTACCCGGAGTAGAAGAATGGTAGAAAGTGTGAAGCCTACACTTGTTGTTGATGAAGAAGACAAAGATGAAGTGGGAGTTGAAATTGATAAGCTAGTGGTTATTGATGGAAATGGCAAAAAAGATGATGTTCTTGGCATCCCTGAGAGCATTGAAAAAGAGAAGGTGGGAGATGATGTAGTGATTGTCAAAAGATGACCTCCAAAAAATATCAGTTCAGTTGTGAGGCCAAAAATGCCTCGGGTAAAGATTGATTCTCTATTCCCTCAGCGGTTGAAAAAGAAAGGGAAGAAGGCTAAGGTTTAGAAATTTCTTTTTGTATTCTACTCTCTGTCAATAAATGTTTCACTTGTGGAAGCATTAATCAAACTTCTAGGTTATGCAAGATTCATGAATGAGTTGGTCACAAAGAAGTGGTCTCTTAAGTGTGAAACACTTGAGGTGTCTCATAATTATAGTGTCATCATGGTGCAGAAGTTGGTTGTGAAGAAAGAGGACCCAGATGTGTTCATAATACCATGAACCATTGGAGCATAAAAGTTCAATAATGTTGAGGTTGAGGCAGATATGATGGAACGATACCGTTATTTCTTTCCTTTTACTCAAGATTAAGGAACTTAATATGATCTATTCCTTTGAAACTCTCACGAATACGTAACTCTTGCTAAGTTGTATGCATGCATGATAATGAAACTTTTTTTAATGATATTTGATGCATAAGTTTGATGGTTTTATCAAAATGATGATTAAGTTGCTTTTTTGCATTTTGTTATGATGGCCATGTTTCTACTCTATTCAAGCATAATTTTATCTCATTCAAGGACAAATGGTCTCAAAGGGGAGATATTGTAACACCCCTATTGCGAGCCCTTCTATGGCCCATAAATTAATCCATGGGTCGTAGGTAACCTCGTAGAAACTGCTAAGAAAGGATGGAAAATTGAGAGGTCACCGCAAGTTGACTTACGATGCAACATATGAGACACGGAATTTTTCACGATCTGTAACATAGTCTTGTAGAAAGAGGCCCAGAGGAACTCAAATATTTTCTAAGTATGGACTGATTCTATGAAGGACTCTATAACCCATATGTATTTCTTTCAACCGTATGTGTACTCATGAATTGGGAGCAGTAATTCTAGTGGCTTAACTTTTACGACACCCTAGTCTACAATACTCTGTATGAGTTGTACATCATTCCATGGCCCATAAGAGATCTCGTGGATGCCTTTGGGAGTCTTTTAATGAAGGGTGATTTTGACTTTTCCAAATCCTCCTCAATCCTAAACTACATAGTTTTGGTCATCTTCACTATCCTAACTGACCTAGTACCTATAAGAACTATTCCTGATTCATTCAAAGCCTTTAATTCTCAAAGTTTCTCTCAAGGATTTTCAATATTTCTCTCTCTAAGTCAAGGGTTCCATTGAAACCAAAGCTAAAGGTTGAATAAGGATTTCTCCAGATTTCACACCTCAATTTTAGGGATTCTACTTGAGGTATGTAGGGCTTCATTCATGGATTAGTTTCATCCATAAAGCCCATTCCAAAACCTTCTTTTTATCAAAGTTTCATGATAATTTCTTATGGTCTTTTATGCTATGATTCTTAATGCATGGATTATGATTTCTACATGATGATTAAAACTACTATGCATGAGTTATGATAAATTGTATGATGTATATGATTTTAAAGCAAAAGTACATGATTTCAAAGTATGCATGATTAGGGCTTAATGATTTGATGTGGGTTCCTTTACAAACAATCAAAATTGATTTAACTGGATGTTTTCTCTATGAATTCTATCCAATTGTACGATTTTGACTACATTGTTCATGATCCCACACTTTGCCTTAGTCTTTTATGATAAAGCTATGAAATCTTATGATTATGATTTCAAGTACGTAAAAGCATTATTTATGACAATGATGATGCTATGATAATGACAATGATAATTCTATGATGAAAAGGGTAATGAAAATCCTAAATGTTTATGATGACAATGTTAGTGTGGGAATATTTACCTACACTATGACAAAAGTAAAGTAAATAGACTATTCTTATGATATGTTATTTCATGGAAGTTATAATGACTATTTATGAATTATGAAAGCATAAATTTAATAAATTATGGACTATGTTGAAAGCTATATATATATATGTATGATTTAAAGTTATTCTGTGAGATATGACTTAGCACTGAGACGGCTTTGATAGATACCATAGTCCCATAACTATGTCACCATAGGAATGATGTTTATGTTTGTATACCTTAAAGGTATTCTAATGGTTCCATATAGCTTCTAATAAACACTCACCGTGCTAGGATAGATCCTAAAGGATGGGATCAAAATGATGGTTCTCACCGTGCTAGGATAGAGCCTATATGGTGAGAATAGAGTTTATCTTGGAAAAGTAGAGTCCTCTTAACTCGATGAGAGTGAACATCGAGATCCCATGTAATAGTATGCATGGTCTTAAGAATGTCAGTTATGGTCTTATTCCCACATATGTATGTATTGATATTTTATGGATTTTCATGATGCTTCCTCATATTATTTTAAATGTGCATGTCCATGCATATTGTACCTCATTCTATTGATAATGATTAGGAATATTGATATTATTATGATGTCCTTTACTTCATGGAATACCTACATACTTAGTGCATTCTTTGTACTAACACATGCTTCTTTATCTACATAACCCAAATCATATAGGGAACGACGACGAGGAGGCTATTCTATTTCATGGCTAGTTCTGAACATCGAGTTGTAAGATTTATTGGTGAGTTCCTATGCTCCGGTAATGAGCCCTATGATGTTTTATTTTTATCTTGAGACTTTATCTTTGATTCCTGATGTACTCTTGAGGGTGAGCTGGTGAGCTATGTGCTAGTCCTCGCCAAAATCTATGATATAGAGGCATGTTTTGGATTATGGTTAGATGTATGTTCCCTATGGGAGCTGTGACATTTTATGTTTATATAAATCCACTTTCTTATTCTCTTGTATATGCTTATTTTACCTTATGAATACTTATGATATGAACACGAGGCTTGGTGGGATGCCTTCAGGTGTCACATTTTTCCTGTCAAAGCTAGGCCCTAGGTCTGGGTCATGAAAGTATCTCATGCAGAGTTTCGAGCCAGCATCACTCTGTTGGCTAAAGCATTGGTCAACCAGGAGATAGACTTACCTCCCCAAGTACCTACTCCGGCCATTATAGTAAGATACTTCATGCGGGTTAAACACTCGTTATTTCATAGGTCTAAGATGGAGGAGGACCCCATTGAGTTCATTGAAGAGGCCTATTGAGTTGTAGTGGTTATGGGTATCCCTTCGAAGGAAAAAAGTTGAGTTGGTGGCTTACTAACTCAAAGGGGTATCCAAGATTTGGTTCAAACAATGAGCAGATGAGTAGGGCTAAGGAACGGGTCCCATTTGTTGGGAAGAGTTCAAATGTGCCTTCTTGGAGATATTATTCTCCATTGATCTAAGGGAGGCAAAGGTCCAAGAGTTTATCAATCTCAAGTAAGGGACGATGAGTGTGAGGAAGTATGCCCTAAAATTCATCATGTTTTCCACGTATGCTCCCTTCATGGTTGCGGATCAGAGGGCTCATATGAAAAAGTTTTATCTCCAACATCTCTGAGTGGGTCTCCAAAGAGTGCAAGACATCCATGCTAGTAAAGGAGATGGATATCTTCCGCTTGATGACTTATGCAGAGAAAATAGAGGAGGAAAGGCAATGAGAAAGGGCAAGAGAGTCCAAAAGGGCTCGGGTAGATGGTGGGAACTACTCTTACCAAAGGAGTGGTGGTCATAAATTCCAAGGGATCCAAAGGCAAGGTGGATAAGGATCTACCAATACTCCTCCTCGGACAACTAAATACAAGGGGGTTGCTCCTAAGACCCAAAGTCCAAATCGCTCAAAGTTTAGAAGGCTCCATAAGGGAGAATTCCTAGCCGGGTACAATGCTTGCTTCTAATGTAGGAAGCTCGACCATCATTCTAAAGATTGTAGAAGCAACAGTACAAGGGCCCAAGCCCAAGGTGGGTGAAGTTCAAGGCACCCAAAGGACCAACCAGTTCTATGTTCTCCATGGTCACCAAGAGGTTGAAGATGCTTCGAATGTTGTCACCGGTATGTTGAGAGTTTTTTTAATTATAATGCATATACATTTTTTGATCAGGGAGCTAATTTGTCATTTATAGCCCTATTTTTTGCTTATAAATTTCATGCATCTCCCAAAGTCCTCCATGAGCCATATAAAGTAAGTAACCCCATAGGAGAGTCCATTATTTCTCGAAGAGTCTATAGAAATTATCCTGTCTCTATTTTTCATAAAGTGGTCTCTTGTGATTTGGTTAAACTTTCCATGGTAGACTTCAATGTAATTCTTGGGATGGATTGGTTGCATGCTTCCTATGCTTTCATCGACTGTAGAACCCGTAGAGTCAAGTTCCAATTCCCAAATGGCCAATTCTTGAGTGGGAGGGTAGTAACTCTTTATGTAGGGACCGATTCATCTCTTTCTTAAAGGCTCAGAAGTTGATCTCTAATGGTTGCATCTATCATTTAGTAAGAGTCAAAGATGTCAACCCATCTGAATCCATCCATATAGACTGGCTCCCATGGAAAGGAGTAATTGAAAGATTTGTTGGAGATTAGTTTTATTAGACCTAGTTGGTCTCCATAGGGTTCTCTAGTATTATTTGTAAGGAAGAAGGATGGGCCACTCAACATGTGCATCAACAACCAACAACTTGATAATGTCACCATCAAGAACAAGTGATGTCGCTCAACCCCGACTACTCAAAGGCAGAAGAGGAAATCATAATCAGCATAATAACCCAACTTTAGAGGTTGGGGTCGAATCCCACTGGAAATCATCATTCAAGGCGGAAGTGACATGTTGGACTAAGTAATTGTAAGATATGGGGATTGCAATATTCAAAATAGAGTTCAATTAACAAGTTTAAATTAATTGAATTAATAGCTATTAAGGGAGATGTTGAGGATGTGAAAATATGAGACTTAATCTATCAAATATGTCTAAATACTTGACTACACGAGTTGATATTGAGTGAATCGGCTAGATTCCCGAATCATCTCTGAAGAAGGGTGTTTCGTATGAACTCGCTAGGATATCACATACTAACCGTTGAGGACACACATGGCCTAAGAAGTTAAAGCAAAACCCCTAATACCTTGGACATTGAGTCCATTGACATGAACTTCAAATGAAACCCTAAAAACTTTCTAGCCATTATATCCATTCCACACTCTAACAAGATCAGCTAAGAAAACAAATCAGAGATCTAAAATGAAACCCCAAGTTTGCCCACCTCAAGATTTTCATTAATCCTAGGAATGGACATGAATTAACCCAAATCAACTACAGATATGTCAAGATATCATAAACCCAATCAACATATCAAAGACCCATATTGAAAGCACACCCCCAACATGGGAGTTTTAGCCATGCATGCTAGAAATTAAAGATTGATTACTATTCATAGTAACAGAAGTCATGGGTAGCAAGATTGAATATAAATTAGATGATTCTTACCAGCTAATCTTCTACAATTTGATGCCTAATTTCCTCAAAACACTAATTTATCTTGTACTGTAAGAGGAAGATTATATGCACTACTACTACGGACTAATTGTTCTCAATTGCAATGAAAGAAGATATACAATGTCCTTTCTAAAAATTCTTATATACACTATGAAAATGTGTGAAGGTTTATGCTGTGAAATGTCATCGGTGGTTATGGTCGGCCATCACCAAGAACTTTGGTGATGCACCAAAAGTGCACTTGACCGCTTTCATGCGTGTCTTTAAAAGGCTCCCTTTGTTGTAACTTTAGGTGATGACTTTTTGCTATGCTTTTTCAAATTTGGCGATGCACCGAACTACTTCTCATATTGCCTTTTTGCTAATACTCTGTGCTTTGGGTTCTACAACTTTAGGCGATCACTTGCGCATTTCGCGAATCATCGAGCGTACTTTGTGATATCGATTCCAATTGCATTATTTCCTTGACTGGGAACCTTGGTTGCTGCATTGTTAGACAATCTTCTTAGACCCTTTGGCGGATCACCGAGAATGTTGACATTCTCGCTTTTCACCGTCTGTTTGCTCTTTTGCTCACTCTCCAAGATTACAACACATCTTGCCCATTTGCATGCTTTTAACTCTATTTCCTATCATAGCACATGCAAATTTGTTAGTAGTTGGAATTAATGTCACATTAAGGGAAATGTTTCCTTGAAATTTAACCCCAAAATGAGTCCAAAATATGGACACATCAACACCCCCAACTTAAGCCTTTACTTGATCTCAAGAAAATCAAACATCGATCTATCAAGAATAGAGCTTGCAAATAGGGCCACAGAGAGCAACATATATATTTTCACCTTTGTCATGCCCTTTCAAACTTTGACAAACCACTCACGTGACTTTGAAGCCTCAACAGATGACTAAGGAGTAATGAAGGAATTATTTATGCTCACAATTGCTTATGCAGCTGCTAATCACTGCTTAAAAACATCACCATTTTCCCTCAAGCCAAAGAAGATCCTGAACACTAAAGTTTATAACATTACTTTCAAAGGATCTCTTCAACTATCACTCTCCCAAATGAGAAATAACATTTAAACTTCAATCCATAGGCTTTCCCTTATTCTCAATCAGAGTTCACTTGACTTTCTTCCAGACTAGGATCCCAAAGGACTTTTACTAGTTTTAAAATGTAGGGAAAAGGTTAGGTAAGATAGCATATGGTCAATAGTGGCTCATCCCTCCTTAAGCTCTACATGTTCTTTTCAAGCACAAAGGTCTTTTTTGTTTCTTCTTCATTCATCTCATTCTTGACATCTCTTTTGCTTTTGATTCATCACCTTCAGTGTCCCCCTTTTGCATTCCCTTTTTATAACAACACTTTTCTTCTCTTTTTTTGGAGGATCCTAAATTTTTAGGCTTTCGTTTCTTTTTCTTTTCATTTTCTTCTAGGACTCCTCGATGTCATTCTTTCATTCTTGCCCCTCTTTTTCCAACTCTTTCATGGGAGACACTTCCTTTCTCTTACTAATACCCTTAACTTATCCTTTGGCCACTGCTCTACTTTCAAGCTCAAGGAGGGATTGGTAAAGAATAAAAAGGACTTGTCTTTCACAAACATGAGTCAATGCTTCAAGGCTTCCAAAGAAGGGATCAAGGCTCAAAAAGGGTTCACTAGGGATTCATTTCACTGTCAAGGGATGTCACCATAGTCAATTTGGATTGATGGAACGAAAGAAGGCCTAAGGTCCCTTCCTAATATGGAATCAACCAAGTTACCCCTCAAAACAAACTAGGTAAGTTCTAGATGATGCACTACAAGTATTTCAACAAGATAACTAACCCCACATTGCTAAAATGGCTTGCTTTCAAACAGTGGAAAGACATTCACAATTTTTTTATCATTGCATATCCAAACTTAATTGCTCACATAGTCACCTTATGATTTCTCAAATCCATTAAGGGATTGATATATCAATAAGGGACTAATTAGTGAGTACATGCTCCTATCCATGCCACTATATGAATCAAAGATATGGATCATCCATTCTCAGAATGCTAAGGACTAGAGACACGATATTACATCCGCGCGCTTGTCATTTATGTATGGGGTTTGCCAAAATTTAAAATCATTAATCCATTCAATAGGACAAAGCAAAATAAATAACAAAATAAACATTGAAAAAGAAATAAGAAAAATAAACATTACTCTATTACAACCCAAATTAAAATTTATTTACAATGTGATCATAATTCAACCATATTAGAACTACCAACCCCCAACTCTAAAAGCAACATGAACAAAATAAATCAGAAGTAGCTACTAACTCACGCCCTGCTCTACAAAAGAAGCATTGTCCTCAATGTAAACTAATAAGAGTTTAGAGCTAAACCAATAGTGAGTGAGTTCAAGAATCCCCCAGATATGAGTCGTAATTCTCTTAGAGTTGGGACTAAAGAGAGCTCACCTATGTAGTGAACTTTCTTTCCCTATTTGTCTTGTTATTTGCCCTCCTAGCCATAAATTGGACGGCTAAAGATTTTTCTCTAGCCTTCTTAGTTCTTGCTGTAAGAGGGTCCTCCATGGGTTTGTATTTACTTAGTGAAGTGATACCCTTAGATAAACCCTAGAGGTTATGCATTTTACTGATTCTTTAGTAAAGGTTTTTCTCTTTGTGTATTTCTAGGGCCTAACAGGCCTGAGGATTTGTAGGCATAACATGCCCATTTTCTTCGCAAATCGCATCACACCCATCCTTGCTGGAAATTTTGATTAGAATTAACTTGTGAAAAAGAGATTAATAACATGTAAAGATATATAATAGGTGACAATTTCAACCAAATACTTAGTATTCCACATTATGTAGACTGCTTATTAGACTCGATAAACCGTCGAGTGGAAAAGTGGTCTAACTATTCTTCGCAAAAATCAATAGAAACCAACAAGAAAGGGGCTGACAAAAAGGGTGATACTAATGATATATTGGCTCATTGCCAACTGTATCATCCCTACCAATCAATCGTTCTAAAATGGCAATACTCAAGGTGGTACAAATGACGACGTGCTCTTAAGAATGTCGTCACCCAATCTATTATAGGGCGAGTGTTA
This sequence comes from Solanum aculeatissimum, assembly GCA_038996855.1. Lineage (NCBI taxonomy): Eukaryota > Viridiplantae > Streptophyta > Magnoliopsida > Solanales > Solanaceae > Solanum > Solanum aculeatissimum. The sequence continues at coordinate 2,556 of JBCEWC010004302.1, read as the reverse complement.
GTCGTTCAAACCCTTTCTTTTAACAAAGTTATCAGACTTTAATCCTCTATACATACAGAACTAATTAAGATCCAGTAGTAACATCAACAATTCTTTACAAACTTCAGCCCAAATGGCATACAATCCCACTACATAGATCAATTTCACTGGCACCCAAAACTAGAGTGAGAGTAACGAGTGTACCTTGATATCCAAATGCAAGGAACAGCAAAGCGCAACATGTTGGTGAGGTTAGATACATCGTCTTCTATAAGAAGGAAGAAGATAAAATCAACATAGAGTAAAAAGAAATAAAGTGCAAATGGCGAGTGAAGAGCTTGAGAACATTGGAAGAAGAGAAGTGAGAGAGATGAAGAGTGATAGTCATTTAAAACAATAGATGAGACTCTTCTTCTTCCGTGTCATTGTACATTACTTTATCAAGCATTCGGCGGTACGCCATTTGTACTTGAGATCGCCCTTATTGCCTTTCATTAAGTTTGATTCTATAATTATAAAGGTGGTCTACTCTGGTATCACCAAAATTATTCGGCGCTACGTCGCTTGGTAGTTTTATAACATAATTCTGCAATAACTCTCTTTTTAGGTATAAGCATCGCCCCTTGTATTTGGCGATTCGCCCACATTTCAGGTGCATCGCTAAAATTTCACAACATATAAGGGGCTAGATCAGGAATCAAAAGGTGGGCTAATTGATCGTTGCCCTTCATACTCGGTGATTGGTCGACTAGGGCATTGAATTGCCAAATTTGATAACATCTCTTGATCAACTTTTGGGTCACCAGTTGGTCCAAGTCGAGGTCACCGAGGTCATTAGGTGATACTCTCTTTGAGCTTGCAACTTTTCCCCAAAGTAAACCTGCAATCATCAACACACATGTTATTTTATTCTTACTTGGGTTGACTTCCAAGAAGCCTAAGTTAATGTCACGGCATGAATATTTCCATTACAATTAAGCATCCATCACTTGCATAGCGTGAACCACCCGGATATCTAGTAGTTTGCCATAATATTACTTAAGCCTCTACCCATTCGCCTTGAACCATTCACCCTTATGATTTTCATCTTCCACCACTCCGTTAGCAAACAACTTTGTCACCCTAAAGGGACCTAACCATTTCGATCTGAGTTTACCAGGGAACAAATGCATTTTAGAAATGTATAACATAACAGGGTCCCTTTCTACAAACTCTCTTCAAAAAATTTCGATCAAACCATTTTTTTATCTTCTATTTGTAGAGGACAGAGCTATCATAGGCCTTCAATTTGAATTCAACTAGAGCCATGTTAGGTTTAAAATTCAGCTTCTTGAGAGCCCATAAAGCCTGATGCTCCAACTTGACCCGCAAGTGGCATGTGTTGCCAAATACAATTTTACATGGAGGCATTCCAATAGGAGCTTTGTACTTCGTGCAGTATACTTGCAAGGCGTCCTAAAGCTTAGTTTCCCAATTGCTCTGACTTCCATTCACCGTTCTTGACAAAATCATCTTAATCTCTCACTTTGACACCTCCACTTGCCCATTCGCCTGATGATCATATGGGGTTGTCACTTAGTGTTTGACTCCATATTTAATTAACCCCAAACATTTTGTTATAGAAGTGAGATCCTCCATCTGTAACAATAGCCCTCGGAGTACCAAAGTGAGTGAGAATATTTTTCTTTAGGAATTGCACCACTCCCTTGTCGTCACTCGTTGGTAATGTTATAACTTCCCCCCATTTGGATACATAGTCAACAATGAGGAGGATGTACTTGTTTCCAAAGGAACTCATGAATGGTCCCATAAAATCTATCCCCCACACACCGAATATTTTTAGTTCTAAAATTAGAGTTAATGGAAATTCATGCCTTCTCGAGATGCTACCTTGTAATGGACACTTTGGGCATGCCTTAGCAAATTCATGAGCATCTTTCTACAATGTTGGCCAATAATAAACACTTTGCAACACCATAGAGGCGATAAAAACTCCTCCATGATGGTCGCCTACTGCTGAAGAATGGCATTCTTCAAGAATAGCCTACATTGATGAATCAGAAATGTATATATGGATCATGTTATCCACACATTCTCCAAAAAGATAGGGTTTGTCCCAACAATATTTCTTCACAACATGCAAGAACCTTTGCCTTTAGTGGTGATTTTCAAAATCCGGAACAATAAAGCTGACCATATAATTTGCAAAATCAACATACTATGGCGTTGTTACTATCTCTACTTTCATTACAGCTTTATCTCAAACGTTATCAGAGATTTCTTCTGCTTCAACCGGTGAACTTGATGATTTGATCCTAGATAGGTGATCAGCTAATTAATTTTCATAACATTTCTTATCTTGCACCTCAAAATCAAATTCATGTAACAGTACACCCATCGGATATGGCATGTTTTCACATCTTTTTTTGTCATTAAATAGCAAAGTGCAGCATGCTCAGTGTGAACGATAACCCTTGTTACTAGGATATATGCTCGGAATTTTTCAAATGCATACACAACTGCTAATAGCTCCTGCTCTGTGACTGTATAATTTTTCTAGGATGTATTCAATATGTT
>JBCEWC010004301.1:0-27655 GCA_038996855.1 Solanum aculeatissimum | reverse complement strand
AAACTCTTCCACCGAAAGCATGTTCAATGGTAAAAAATGGTGGGATTTTTTTTCTTCTTTTTCAAATATTACAACAGGATCATGCGTGAATGAGGGATGCTTTGTGCACCAGGCCACCCTGTCATTTTTGTTGTATTTAGTCTTTCCTCTCTGTTTCTTATATTTGTGAAAACAATAATCATGATTGTTTGCGTATAGTCTGATTTGGAATCATTTCTACTTGCAGGACTTTCGGGGTTCAAACCTTGTGCTAGAATTTGCTGGAAGATAGAGGGATGGCCTATAGTACTGTTGATAATCTCTTGAAATGTCTGGATTCTCTAGACAGTCATGAAGACTCAACTCCTTTAATGAATGATCAAATCCGTACCCTTAAAGCGGATTTAAGGCTTCTCAGGACTTTCCTTATGTGTTCAGCTTGTCGATGCATAGAGGATAGTGATGCAGAAGATGTATTGATGCATGTGAAAACTCTGGTGCTAAATGTGGAATCAGATTTTCAATCTCTCTATGTTAAGAGTATGGATGGAAACATGCCTACTCACATCAGTCACATGGCTCCACTGGTTTCTAATGCCTTGGAAAAGGTTAATAATTTGAAAGAAGAAGTTACACAAGTCTATGCAACTGTTTTAAGCTCAACGTTTTCCGATTCAGTTTTTTGTGACAAATTTGTGGTGGAATTCGCTGATTGTCTCCTGGAGAATTTGAAGTATTTAAGGCAATATATAGCGGCTGATTTGCCTATGAACGGGAAAATTACAACTCTTGAAACAAAGCTGATATTCCTGAAGAATTTCTTATGGTTTTTGGCAAAGCTGTCTGTTGAAAATGAGAAATTTCAAGATCTCTTGGCTCATGCATTGGATGTGATCTGCAATGCAGCACGTCTATCTTATAGGTGTTTTATTGGCAAAGCAAGTGAACCAGCTGAATGCAGAGTTGTTGATGATGCCATTTCCAGTTTGGTTCGACGAATCATTCCTATCAGCTGTAATGTCATTCATTACTATATTCCCTGTCAGAAGAGCACTTTAGCAGTGGAAGAACTTGATGCCGGTTTTCTTGATTTTCTCCTGGACACTCTTGCAGAGCTAGTAAACCACAAGATCACCCTGGATGGTTTTATGAACTATGATATCAGTGGCCTTGTTGAGGACATGTTCTTTCTGAAATATTCTCCCTCACATTTTCCGGAGCAATATCCTGAGTCTGTAAAGTTGATCCTGATACAAATTGCATCAATCGCCCGTAATATTGCTCCCTCGATTTTCTTCCTTTGCACAGATGGTGAGAAACATGAAGTTGTTAAGCATAATACCGGGCGCCTTGGGTTTTTGCAGGAAGAAATCAAGCTTATCAAGGCAGAGGTGTATCTCATGTGTCTCCCAGAACATAGGTGGATGACTACTTTGAAGGATCGAATCCAAATTCTGTATGAGGAAGTGGTGTTTCTGCAAGCTCTCCTTAATGCACCAGACGACTGCCGTTCTCTTGGAATTGACCTGTCTGATTTGTTCTCAGAAGGGAGGGGTACAGTGTCAATGGTCGGATCACTTATTCTGTGTCTCAGTGAGGAGGAAACGAACGAATGCATGCTGAACACAATGGAGCAAGCCACTTCTGTGTTTCTAGAAAGAACTGGAATCATGAAGACAGTGGCTAGAGATGTTTTTGGAAGAGATCCATCTAGATTCCCCAAGATTAATGACATGGGCTTTCTCAATTCCTTCTTAGGAAATCTGAAAGAACTCCTCCTCCATAAGACTGATCTGGTTCCTTTCCCCAAACATCATATTGCAAGAGTGCATGACGCGTTAGAGTATCTGAAGAAGAATCTCTGGGATGTTGTCAAGCATAACAATGAGCATCTGAAGGCACGTGTTATGCAAGCGGCCTATGAGGCAGAACGTGCTATTGACTCATTTTTAGTCGGGGACCGAAACATCTGGTGTAGTGTGGTTGAGATGTCTGATGTTCTAGAACAACTTAAGGTGATCCAGGCAGAGTTCAGTGACATATCTAGAACAGTAACATTTGAACCAGTATGTGATGCTCGAGTGGTTTCCAGCTGTGTATCATCACAAACTAGTTCTCCAACATTCCACGATGATGTAGTGGTGGGTTTCGATGATGTGGTAGAAAATATCATTGATGGCCTTACCAGAGGGATGACAGAGCGTGATGTGGTTTCAATTTTTGGCATGCCTGGACTTGGCAAGACTACTCTTGCCAGAAGAGTGTTCAATGATGAAAAGATTTCTTATTACTTTGACAAACGTGCATGGTGTTATGTTTCTGAAGTATATAAAAAGAAAGAGTTGCTCTTGGAGATTTTATCTCAAGTTCTTGACGATGTTGATGACGCGACTAAAATGAAGGATGATGCGGATTTAGCTGTACTGTTGCGTAGAAAGTTAATGAGGAAGAGGTACCTAATTGTCGTAGACGATCTTTGGGATATCAGTGTTTGGGATGACTTGCAGAGGTCATTTCCAGATGATGATAATGGTAGTAGAATACTGGTCACAACTCGTCTGCAAGATCTGGCTTCACAAATTGTATCTGATCCGAAGCCTGACAATCATCTCATTCCTCTTCGTTTTTTCACTTTCGAAGAAAGTTGGGAGTTATTACAAATGAAGGTTTTTGCAACAGATTGCTGCCCCCGAAATCTAAAGGAACCTGGAATGCAAATTGCAGAAAGTTGTCAAGGACTTCCTCTTGCTGTTACATTGGTAGCTGGGCTTTTGGCTAGGACAGAAAGGAAAGAATCTTGGTGGAAGGAAGTCGCGGAGAGGATAAGTTCATATATTGTTGATGATCCCAATCAGTGCACAGTCATTCTGGAATTGAGTTATAAGCATTTGCCTGATCATTTAAAACCATGCTTTCTTTATTTTGGTGAATTTTTCAGACATCCTCACATTTCTGTCCAGAAATTGGTACGATTGTGGATTGCGGAAGAGTTTGTTCCACGAATAGATGGCAAGAGCTTTGAGGATGTAGCAGAGGACTACTTAAAGGACTTGATAGGACGAAGCCTGGTAATGGTTGCTAAAAAGAGATCAAATGGCTCCGTTAAAGTCTGCAGTGTTCATGATCTGTTGCTTGAGTACTGCAAGAGAAAAGCTGAAGAAGAGAACTTTTTTGAGCTTATATATAACAAGGAGAAACGCACTTTCCGTGATGATTTAGATGATATTTTGGAGTCAACATACTCTCTATCTCCTGAAGAACCACGTACCATACATATTCAACGCCGGTTATGCATCTATTCACAAAGGGAGAATTTTGTCAAGTCCAGGGCATCAGGACCACAGGTTCGTTCTTTGTTGTTCTTCAGCACTAATGACAAATCCTTGACAAAGCCATACGATATCTCTCCTATATGTCGCGGTTTTAGATTACTTAGAGTGTTGGATTTGGGATGCATTAATGTTGGAAATTCATTTCCTCAAGATATTGAGCTGATGGTCCAACTAAGGTACCTAGCTCTTCAGGGTACGATGAGTTCTGTCCCGTCAACAGTATTTAAACTCTTCTACCTTGAAACTTTTCTTCTGAAAGCCTTGAGAGGTGAAGTTTGTTTGCCATACACTATTTGGACACTTTCAAGACTGAGGCATCTTCATGTCGATGCACGTGCTGTTTTTGGGTTGGATGGATATGACGGATGGAACTTGATCCGATTAGACAACCTGCAAACCATTTCCACCCCCTCCCTTGTCTATCAACAAGATCATGCAATGGATCCTAATGAAGTAATGAGAAGGTTGCCTAATCTTCGGAAAATGAGGTGCATATCAATGGACTCAAATGACTGCCAGCACTTTCCGCCAATGGAGTTTTTGAGTCGACTTGAATCACTCAAGATATTACACTATGGTCAGTCACTCTCTTCTTTTAAGTTCAACTTGCCCTCAAATCTCAAGAGACTGACATTGTCAAAGTTTCGGTTACCATGGAGTGAAATTTCAAGAATTGGTAGCTTACCACACCTTGAGGTCCTCAAGCTACTCTACCGAGCCTTTGAGGGCGTGCAATGGGACATGACAGACGGAGAGTTCCTGAGCCTAAAATTCTTGAAGTTAGATTCTCTCAACATTGAACAATGGAACATCTCCTCTGATTGCTTACCTTCCCTTGAGCATCTTGTTCTGAAAAGTTGTAAGAAATTTAAGGAGTTCCCTTCATCCTTAGGCGATGTTTCAACGTTACAGAGTGTTGAGCTACACTGGTGCAGCCGTTCCTCTGTGAACTCGATTATCTCAATTCAGGAAGAGGTACTTGAGTATACTGGAGATGATGGGTTCAAGGTCCATGTATACCCTCCAGAATTTGATTCCAGATCATCTCCTAACAGCCATAGTGACTGAGGTTTGGACTTCTAAGCTTTCTTTTCTTTATGCCATATGTAGTGTTTAGAGTTTTAAGTTTTATACACGTCGATTTTAAATGTTCTTTTACACTATCAAGTCATCTAAAGGATATTTACAACAAATAAAGACGACCTGATGGTGTAAAATTGTTTACACTGACGATGTATATTACATAAACTCTATAGTTCATTGATCAATCCTTCCTTGATTCCCTTCACCTTTATAGATTCTGGTACTTGTTTTATCAAGTTTCCAAAAACATTGATGTCACATTGTGCTGTTTAACTTTGAATACAAATACTTTAGATATAACGGTCAGAACACACCTCAACTATCACTTTTTTCGTGAGTTCTATTCCCAACTATCAACTGTCAAAAATAATCTCTCTACCTTCGCCTTAGATGTCAAATTACATTGGGTGGTAACTTATTTTCTTTGCATGATGTGGTGAATGTTTGCTAATATCAAACTTTTGTATTATTGACTACTAACTATAATCTTACCTCTGTCATCTTTCATTTAGTTAACTTGTGTTCTTTTTTAGGACAGTTCGGTGCACAAAGTATCTCGTATTCACGCAGAATCTAAGAAAAGGCAGCATCCCAAGAGATATGATGTAGACACTTATGTTCCTTCTTAAGGAGGGGATAAATAAACTTGTTGACAGTTCTATTCTAAGGCATACATCTGACAAATCAAGCTAATTGGATTCGCGACGAGAAGTCTCATTTTTGAGAGAAAGATTCATCCTCACCTATCAACGACGACTCTACACCTAATGCTTGATTTCAAGACTTCTAGTTAAGGATGAATATCAAATTTGTGAAAAGACATCCAACTCAGGGAGATAAAACACTTCTTACCAAAAATAACGTTGTAATCATGACTTGAATTCGAAACCTATAATAGTTTGAATGAACACTTACTACTATTTTTTCAATTCAATTTTAGAGAGACATTTCTCTATCCTAACTGCAAATAAATTTAATTTCTATTCGTAGAACTATTCATTGCTAAACCTAGTTATTATAAGACTTTTATAAAGAGTTTAACTTATATACACCAACCTCTTCAAAAAAAATTTACGCCAACAAATAATTTAAAAGCCTTTTAAACTATATTAATAATGTGAAAATTCATTATAATATACATGAATATAGTTTAAATTTTTTTATGTAGTACAAATGTACCATGCAATGGATGATACACTTTTTTTTGGGTTTTACACCCGATGTTCGGAGCTCGTGGAGCCCGACTAAAGCCTGATCGCGCATTACAGGACTCATTCAAGGGTGACGTTCCCAACATGATTTTTTCCATTTTCAGGGCTCGAACCCAAGATCTCTAGTTAAGGGTAAAACAGTTTCATCACTGCATCACAACAACCCATGTTGGTTAGCTTACGACTACTTGGGGTGAATTTGTAATCATGGTTCAAATGTTTTTTTTTTTAAAAAATTATTGCTAAAAGTTGTTATATTTTACTGAAATAAAAATCAAAACTTTTGTCTGTTTACCCAGAAAAAAAGAATCTTGATTTGTTCCAAACTGAGAAATAAAAATAAAAAAATTTCTCAACAAACATAAATTTCTCAATAATCTATGGCCGCTGAAGTTTTATTTTTGTCATATTCATCAGATCTGTTGAGGAGCTTAAGCTCTTTCTATATGTTCTTTTCTGCATAGTACCTTTTGCCGGCAAATGACATCACTCAATTTCTCTTTCTTTTGACAAAAAAAGATATTTTTTTTTTGTATATATACACTTGTGTAGATAAATTTGTTGGTGGGTTTTGGATATTTTGTTGTAACTGGTTGATCTTGGTACTATTTTTGCCAATGGCTATGGATGAGGAAACACCCCTTGTTCTTGAAATTCCCAGAAATCAGAACCCAATTGTGAATCATGAAAGAGATATTTATATTATGAGCTGTGCTTTTTTGTTGATTTTCTTGGCTTATGGGGCTGCTCAGAATCTTGAAAGCACTATTAATACGGTATGGTGTTTGAGTATTGTATTATTTAATGAAGTTTCTGGGGTTATTTAGTGTGGAATTGTGATTTTGGATGGAGTTTTGTTTGGTTTTTGGTGATTTATAAGCTCCCATTTGGCTATAGATTTTGAAATTGAAACTTGGAAATATGAAAGTTTGAGTTTTTGTTGTGATTTTTGGAATTGAAGTTGCGTTTGCACTTGCATTTTACTTGGAAAAAGTTTGAAGTTTTGTGAGTGGAAGCCCCCAAAAGTGATCATAATTTGAAAATCAAATTTTCAAAGTCTATGGCCAAACGCGAGCTAAGTTGAAGTGAGAGTTAGTCTAAGGTTTTCTTTTGTGTTTCAGGAAGGAAATTTGGGGACCATTTCACTGGGGATATTGTATTTGTCATTTATGGTCTGCTCAATATTTGCTTCACTGGTGGTTCGGAAGCTTGGGTCGAAGAATGCTTTGATCCTTGGCACTACTGGCTATTGGTTGTTTGTAGCTGCCAATTTGATGCCCAATTGGTATGATTTCTCTTATGTTTAGTGTATTTTGCTTTTCCAAGATTAAATCTTTGACCAATAAGGAAGGATTAGGATTTAGGCTATTGAGCTGGTAGTGACCGAATTTTATGAAGTGAGCTGTGGTTGTAGTTATTTTGTAATTGGATTTGTGTTTGACAATGTTTGTGTGCTTATGGATCCTTCATGTGAGTGGAAATGTGAATCTTGTACTCCATTGGAATAAATATAGAGGTCTATCAGATTTCATATTTCTCCTTGTGAGGTTGTGGCATTAGCCATGAAGAAGTTAATTGAAGTGGTTATAGAGCTAGAGACCATGGGATGGCCCTGGGAGAACTTTGACAACTTCTTGTTGGCTGCTGCTAATTGCTAGTAGCAATGGAGTAACCTTGTCACAGTTGGGCCTAGAATGATCAACTATAGCCATGTAATAAATTCTTCAACTGGGTTTCAAATTGTTGAAGAGCCATTTATAGACTGCTGACTTACAATAATAACAACAACAACATACACAATGTATTTCCGCGAGTGGGGTCTGGGGAGGATAATGTGTATGCGACATTTAACATGATTTAGTGTGCTGTTAGACAACTATTTCTGCTATTCAAGACATAGCACCAGCCACTAAGGCATGTTCTGAAAATGAATGTTTTAGGATAATAGACATAGCATCCTACAATTACTCTTGCCTTTCTTCATCTCTCATAAGCTTACTTTGGGAGCTTCTTAGTTGGTACTTTGGAAAGCACTTATTTCGAAGGGCAGTGAAGGTGCTTGGTGAATGATATGCTTACATCTGGGGCTTAACGGTACATTAATCTGGTTCCTCTTCCAGCATAGATTTTACTTTTCATAAATTCTTCTCTTTACATGTATATTCCTTTATTTTTACCATAAGACGTGTGTTCTCTTGATTTTTTAGGATATGACTAAGTTATACTTTATTGAAAAGCTATAAATGAGCTATAGCCTAAATATATCTTCTTTTGGACTCGTAAAGAGCGTAATGCGAGGGAAATTAGTCAATTACCTTTAACATACCTCATAAATGATTAGAACATTTTTTAAAGTTCTCTCGTCTTGATTTTACAATATGAGTTCTATTCTTACCTCATTCCTGTGAGATTTTAAGATTTTAATACTTAAAATTAATTCTGTTTAATCTTTTGTATCAGTTATTTAGCACGTAGTTATCTAATCCTGCATCAAACATAGATATAAATTTAGTCCATTTACACATTTTTCCTGTCTTCCATTTCTACTACCCATCTTTTGTGGACTATGCTTTCTTTCTTGATACTAACACCATGTAATCTTTTGGGAATTCTTTTTCTTGAGACATGTTTGTTTAGGAAGTTCGTCCATTTCAATTGTCTGTAACTGATTAAACTATCTTGTAGGTATACCATGGTCCCAGCTTCTTTATACCTGGGTTTTGCTGCTTCCATAATATGGGTTGGGCAGGTAGACTTTCTTTTAGGAGTTGAACTTTGTTTTTGGCTTCAGCAATAACCTTAATCTTGTCATTTGTGGTTAGGGAACATATCTTACTTCCACAGCACGCAGTCATGCAAATGATCATAGCTTAAATGAAGCAGTTATAATTGGTAAATTCAATGGTGTATTCTGGGCAATGTTTGCAAGTCATCAGGTGCCTTTTATGAACTTTGCAAGTAAAGCTTCTTAATATATATTTCGACTCACATGACATTTCCGTGCACATAACTTTCATTATTCTGCAGTTTGTCGGAAATCTTATCACTCTTGCTTTGATGAGAGACCAAGAGGTAAGCATCTACTCAGATTAAATGCTCAACTGCTCAAGATCTTTTTTGTTTTTCGTAAGATTTGCTAGTTTTGTTGTTGTTACAGGGAGGAAGCACTAGCGGCACAACTGTACTTTTCTTGGTTTTTGTTTGTGCCATAACCCTTGGTGCCGCTTTGATGTGCTTCTTAAGTAAGAGAGCTGGTAAAGAGGAGGCAAGACAGCAAGACTCCTCCGTTAGTTCCATGTCTTCTGTGGCAACTTTGCTCAAGTCCATCATTACCCTTTTACAAGACATAAGAATGCTCTTGATCATACCTCTTATTGCATATTCGGGTTTACAACAAGCATTTGTATGGTAAATGATATTTCTAATATTTCATTATAGTAGAATTTGCAGCTTCTTGTGCTGTTCCATTATTTTAATTTACAACGTGTTTCAGGGCTGAATTCACAAAGTTTATCGTTCAGCCTACGATGGGAGAGAGTGGTGTTGGTGGTGCAATGGCCGTATATGGGCTTTTTGATGCAATTGTAAGTATGCAAAAGCAGCAGCAGACTAATTCATTTGTTAGTCATTTTTATAAGGATTTTATTATACAGTACCAAGATGGTACCGGACTTAGCAGCAAACTCTATGATCCAAGCCTACATATTAACTCCTAGCAAGTACAAAAAGTCCAAATACTTATCCATCATATCTAAACTGCTGCTATAACACCAAAAGTACAGATTTTTAATGCATTTATTTTTTACTCTAGAAAGCTGTAACTTCATCCATCAAAGCATGCCTTGTTTCTTTCTAGCCATAAGGTCCAAATTATGCAATTAGAAATAGTTCTCCACATTGGCTTTAAGCTCTTTCAAACCTCCTTTGATCGCCACACTTTCAAATAGCTACTTATTTTCTCTGGTAACACTAGAGATATTCCCATTATGCTAAAGAAAAGTTCCCAACATTGTCTTGAAAATCTGCAATGCAAGAAAAGATGTTCAACAGTTTCCTCCTCTGAATTGCAGAAATAGCATCTGCTACACAAGGAAAAACCTCTCTTTTCTAACTTGTTCTGTGTTTGGCAATCATCCCTAGCTGCTAGCCATCCCAAAAAAGCTGCTTTTATAGGTGCTTTGGTTTTCCAAGTCATCTTCCATGGCCAGTTAGGGACTAAACTGTTGCAACAACATTTTGTAGTAGTTGTTAACTTAGAATAACTTATCCTTTCAATTAACCCAAACTAACCTGTCTGCTCTGTCTTGTTCTATTAAACATGAATTCAGTTGTTGTAGTAGTTGCCACTAATTGGCAAAAACTGTCTCTTTCCCCAATCATTTAGATTTCTTCTAACAGTAACACTCCGTCCAGTTACTGAATTAAATTCTACAAGATTAACCCTCTATATTTTCTTTTGGAAACAACCTCTCTATTTCCATGAAGTAGTGGTAAGGTTTGTGTACACTTTTACCCTCCCCAGACCCCATTTTGTGGAATTTCACAGGGTATGTTGTTGTCATTGTTAAGATAACCCTCTATATTCAAAGCACAGTTGGAAAAGACCGGAAACCTGCTTTTGAAGCTTCTCATTTCCACATCAAGTGTCCATACAAAATTTAATCCTCCAACCATTTCCCACCTCCAATAAAGTAAACGGTAGAAATTCGTCCCACCAATCACTAATCATCTTCCAGATTCCCTCACCGCTTTTCAATTATGAAGGATTTTCTTTCCACCCTAATTTTGCAGCATATCACAGATTCCCTCATCACTTTCCTTACTATATCTACAGAGCCATTTAAAAAGTATTCTTTTATTATGCATTTTCAGATTCCTTACCTCCAGTCCACCATCCTTTTTTTCTTTCATAACCATTTTCCACTTGATCAGATGACTCTTTTTTCTGTTAGTTCCCATCCCATTGGAAGTTTCTCTTTATAGAGTCTAATTTCCATTCAACTGTTGTAGTCATGCTGAATTAAGACATAGTGTATGTAGGAATCCCATATAATACACTGTTAATAAGAATCGGCCTGCACCCAAAAATAGGTATTGTAATCCCCATGGAGTGAGCTTATATCAATGCCCCCCTGCCAAATGCTACTGTCCTTTCTTTTTGCCCCTAAATGGAGCCCCATAGAGAGTCGTAGATTGACTCATTATGTTGCTTGACTGTGTTCTTTGAGCAAACTGCTTTTACTCTTTATGGTACTGGATGGTGTACTATTGACATGTTTGCGGCCATTGTGGTATGTTCTTCAGTCTTCTACGAGGAAACTGGAGCAGTAAATTTGTCCTTTTCACATTCTCTTTTGTTGTGTTTCTAGTCTATTGTAAGCCTTTAACTATAAATTTTAGTTATTTTGTTATTTTTCTTTTCCTTCTTTTTGTTGCATTTTATTTATACTCATTGGGTGGTCATTATTTCAGTGTTCTCTAGTGGCTGGGCATTTTACCTTTGGTCTCTCATCTATCTCGATAATTGTCTCGGGTGGAGCTTTAGTTCAGGGTGCTGTATTGGTATGGATTCTACTGGCTCACAGGTTCGCTTTGTGCAACATTCCCTTGTTACTTTTTGGAAGAAGTTGACATTAGTACTTCAAATCTTATTGTTTTTTCTCTACTGTAGTGTGACTGGTGGAGTTCTCGGCATACTATATCCACTTCTCGTTGCAGCCTTGTGGGGCATAGGTGATGGAGTCTTGAATACCCAGCTAAGTGCATTGCTCGGGATACTCTTCAAGGATGACCTGGTACTAATTTGCCAACTTTTCCCAACATTTTTTTCATCTCTAGTAATAGTTCCCGAGTATGATACTTTGGGTGGTTGATATAAGTTGAAAAACCTTTGCCATCATATTACAAAATTGTATTATTCCCTCTTACCGCGTGTTTTAAGTTTTCCTGCTGATTTAAAGCAATAAGCTTCCATCTAAGATTAAAGTGGATGACAAATAAAGATAGCTGACTTAAGTCGCTGTGCTAAGTTACATAGACTAGACTGCCCAGGGGCCAGTCTGAGTCCTCCCATCAAAGAAATTCAGATCTCATAGTCATCACCGAAGAATTCATGCATAACATTGAACATCAAAAGTTGCCAGTGGTGTTTAAGCTTCAACCATATGAAATGCTACTCGACATAAAAAGTTAAAAACTATAAGAAACAAGGGAGGCCTGGATATTGTCTTTGTGGGGATTCAAAATCTTGTTCACTGATATAGGTCTTGATTTTGGTAGACCAGGAAAAGACGTGATAGGTCCTTTCTATTTTTCTTTTATTTTGCTTATGTAGAAACTAGTACTACGAATTCACTTAGACTGTGTGTCAAGGCATGTTCTGACTAGGTCAAGTGAAGTAGGTTAGACCGTGACCGCGACCCCTTGTTAAATGAGCATGTGTCTGGAGGCTCTACTGCTGAAGCATATAGAACTTTTTTGTAGATATGATTAAGTACTGGTAAAGTTGCCTCTATGTGACCTTCCACTTGTGGAAACAACCTCTTGCACAAATGCAGGGTAAGATTGCATACAATAAATCCTTGTGGTTCGGCCTTTTCCAGGAACCCACACATAGAGGGAGCTTTAGTGCAACGAGATGTCTTTTTTTTTCTTCGTAGATACGATTAAGTAGATAATAATGTGCTTTCTATTAGCTTAAACTTTTACATGACATAGTCGTACAATTGTACATGATATCAAAGTAGGGAGAGGTATTGGGTTTGATTCTCACTGTCACCGGTTACAAAAAAAAATATCCATGTACTTGGCCTTGAAAAAAGAATTAGGTTTGCATGTGAGGGGCGTGCTGAAGACATAATTAAGTAAATACACTTAGAGAGAGCACACTACGTGTTGAAGACATAATTTTAAGTAAATATAAATGTGTTTTCTGTAACAACTTAAGTTTTTAGATGAGATGATCCTACGCTTAAATATGTTCAATAAAGTTGAAAAACACGGTCTTAGGTTTTGGAGTTTAGCAATGATATGCTTGAATGTAGTTTAGTGGCAAGCTCCTTGCTAGATGATAGCAAAACATACTCTCAATGGTAAATAAAGTGAGTGAATTCTTAAACGTTAAATGCACACGTCGATAATGTATTCAGCATTATTTCTTATTTAAGGTTTACCCAAACAAAGCGGTATAAACATCACTGTGGCTCAAAATTCATGTTGATGATGTGCTGACTTCTATTAAGAAGTGTCTTGTTCCTTTCGATTACTTAATATAATGCCAGCCTTTTGCTGGATGATCGTTTTTCACATTAAACATCTAATCATTTGGTTCTGAACAGGAAGGAGCGTTTGCTCAACTTAAGCTTTGGCAGAGCTTTGCAATTGCCATAGTCTTTTTCCTCGGTCCCTACATTTCGTTGCAGACAATGCTTGTGATTATGTTCGTTGCCCTCTGCTTATCCGCTCTTGGTTTTCTTTTCTTAACTCTCAAGGTAGAAAAAGCATTCTCGTATCGAGCTGCCTAAGGTGATGCCAACGAGACATTTAGTGTTGTATTGACTATGCTATCGTGTAGTTCTGCAGTGTTCTTAGTACAGCTTGTATTTATATTTGGACCTGCCTGGTGCAGTGTTTTCTGTTCAATTGAGTTCTCAAGAAA
The DNA here is from genome assembly GCA_038996855.1 of Solanum aculeatissimum. Classification (NCBI taxonomy): domain Eukaryota; kingdom Viridiplantae; phylum Streptophyta; class Magnoliopsida; order Solanales; family Solanaceae; genus Solanum; species Solanum aculeatissimum. Next base: position 14,393 of record JBCEWC010004301.1, on the reverse strand, counting down.
TCCATTTTATGCTATCTATCTTGTGTGCTATGTTCTTTTCATGTTATTCTTGAAGTCCCTTATTTCAGTTGCTTGAGAGTAGGAGAATTATACTCCCACTATAACTCCTCAGGAGGATAGATGGGGCGATTCGGGTGAGATCCCAATGTAGATCCAACTTTCGATTCACTCGTGGGATCCGGGCGGTTAGGGGGGACTACCATGGCTCCTCTCTTCTCGAGAATTCATACATCCCTTATCAGTGTATGGACAACTATCTCTTAAGCACAGGTTTAGGTTTGGCTTCAATAGGAAAATAAAATGGAGTTCCTAACAACACATTTTCACAGATCAAGACCTATGAGATCACCCCTTTCATTCTGGGTTTTAAACATCTCATGTGGAAATTTCAAATTATAGTGTTAAAAAAAAGGAACGAGTATTTTTTTCAAAAAAAAGTAACTATTGGAAGACCCTCGTAAATTTTATACATTACTAAATGAAAAAACGTATAGGAGTGAATTCATTATTCATCGAGTTTTGAATTATGTGTCGTAAATTTCGCGATGATATAAGGGGAGAAAAAAAAATTAAACATCAATTTTCGTCCAACCTTTTATCACATTGAGTTAATGGCAGTGTCATTATTATCATAGTCATTATGATTATTTTATCTTTAATTTTATTATATTTTCATTATTGCTATGTTGTATAATAACAACTCGTGAAAATCTCACAAGTGGAGTCTATGGAGAGTAAAATGTACGCGGACCTTATCACTATCTTATAGAGATAGAGAGACTATTTCCAAAAGACTCTCATCTCAAAAATATCATCCCCAGAAGCAGAAAATACTAGATATGAAACAACGGCTAAAGTGGACATTGTGCTGTATAATAATAAAAAAATACAAATACCTCAATTTATGGTCAAAGTGCAATATAAGTGTCATGTTGAGCACTTAATTTTTTCAAAATCATATTTTATGCTAAGAATTATGAAATAATTATTATATTTTTCTCACCAAACCCATACCAAATAAAATAAAATAATATAGTGCAAGTTGTCCACCAAAATAATAGTTCTTTATAGTTGTAACCCTCTCCTTTGTTATCTCACCAAACTATCAAAAGATTAGCTTCATCTTGTTAAATAATGGAGGAGTTAGTCAACCAATGAATAATGATCCATCCATTATTACTACAATATTTACATTTAAATCCTCAAAAATAAATTTTATGCTTATATCAGCTTGCTCGTATCTTGGCTAATTCTACATGTCAATTTGTTATTTTCCACCTCAATAGATATTGAGTACCTATGTTCACGAAGACTTGAGACAGATAATTTTTTTAAAAAAAAAACTTCTAAAATTTGAATGTGAAACCTTATTTTTCTTAGCTCGACCACTTTTTTTTTTTTTGATCCTTCGAGATAATGAATTCATTAAGGTAGAATCAATAAAGATTGACCATTAGTACCACTTTTTATGGATATTATATTTCTTAAGAATACAAAAGTTACTTTACACGGTTAATAAGTCGCTAATAAGTTAAACTCTAATGATTTGACATGTGAGAGTTGTTCAGTTCGTTGAAAATCTTATGTCTCTTTAATTTCCCCCATCCCCCCTACCTCCCACCCCTCACAAAGAAAAGGTTAAAACTCTCACAACAACTAAACTACTTGAAAGCTATATAAGTTGTACAGACTCTTCATTTTCAATGTCGCACTCGTGTCAGATTCTCTTAAAATATATTATTTTTAGCGAATTCGACACGCACCCGCTGATGCAACATAGCTTGAAAGTTGAAACCATGTTGTGCATTACATTCCCAAAGTAGTTAAGGGTTAGGTCCATCTTTCCCATAACAACAACAACCAATAAAATATCCTTATTATTATTATTATACCAATGTTTGACCAATTAATAAACATATAATTTAAACCCCATTAGATCCCTTCATTCATTCTTCTCTTACAATTTCTTGAAAAACAAAACAAAAACATGAACTTCATTTTCTTGAAGTCAATTCTTGAAAGAGTGTCATCAAGGCTACCATTACTATTCTATGCAGCAACATGGACAACCCTTTTAACAATAATAGTAGCAGTGGCATCATTTTCTCCAGAATTTGCCTTTGTTTCCGCAATAACGCCTTCTTCTTCCTTCTCTGAAGCTTGTCATCATCATAATCGTAACGAAAAAGGATATGTGAGAATACCATTGGATCTTCCATTAGAGGTTTTTTGTTTCCCTACTGAGGTGTTTAAAAGGTCTAAAATGGATTTAATTGTTCCTCCTATTTTTGCTGCTACTATTGTGGCTGTTTCTGCTTATGTTGTTAAAGCTTTAGCTTTGTGGGAAGTTGATCATCATCATAATCAATTTTGACTCTTTCTTTTTGTTGGGATTTAATTTTGATTCTTTGGAGTAGTATTATGCAATCTTTATTTTGAGAGGGTTTTCGGAAACAACCTCTCTACCTCTATGAGGTAGTGGTAAGGTTAGCGTACATTTTTATCCTCCCCAGACCCCACTTGTGAGATTCCACCGGGTATATTGTTGTTGTTGGAATAGTATATGCAATCTCTAGCTAGTTTCTATTTATTTTTTTTGGAAGAGGGGCATTTTAATAGTTCAGTTAGTTGGCCACCTGAATTTCCACTTTGCTGGTGAGGATTTGATTCCTCATATTGTAATTAACTCCTTATTTTCCCTTCTCGTAACCCCAATTTTTTTTTAAAAATATTTGGATGACAATATTTTTGTGTTTGATTACTGGGAATTTAGGTTGATCATCCTTGTAGTAATTGACTGAATCGAGTTGTCAACATGATAGTGATAGAATTCAATGAGATGCGCTTTGTTTGTTTGTTTGATTCTAAGGGGAAGGGTCTCCTGATCAGCTCTTAAGAATCATAATATATTTTTTTCATCTAAATGATAAAAAGATTTTTTTTTCTTTTTAAAATTAAAACTTCATTTTCACATATTTTTTATCACATTTTAAAAAAAATTCAATTTATTGACAATCGTTTGAAAGTTATAACAAAAAGAAGGGGATTTATGTTTTGCAAGAGGGATTGAGGGATTCAATCACATTAGTAGCTTAACATATAGTACCAACAAATTCAATCAAAAATGTAATCGATGAGCTAAATTTTGATGAAGGTCTTGTGGAAAATCAGTAATATTTTTTATAATAGATGTAATGGATTTATGTTTTGCAATGAAGCCAGAAATTTTAATTAGATAATTCAAAAATATTATATTAAAAGTTTTTTTTTCATAGACAAAAAATTTGATAATATATATACACTAATATTCTTCTAGCATAGTCTAATGCTTCATTAAAATCATTAAAACCTTTGAAAAGTTGGAAGTCTAAAGATGAAAAGTGCAAAACTAATGGCAAATGATAGTCTAACGAAAAAATAATGGAAAAATTTATAAAAATAACAGAAAAATTTATAAATTTATGTTTCTGGTTGGCAAATATTGAAAAATGAGACACTAATGCAAGAAAATATCAGACTCATAGAAAAATTACAAATGATGAAAGAACGCCTACAGGTAGTAAAATTTGAATTATATCAAACGCAGATAAACATGGGTGATCATAACAAAAATCTCTATAAATAACAGCAAGGTTATGTATGATGAAGAGGATTCAATTTAATATTCTTTGTCGAAGATAAAATTCTTTAGGTGTATTATATATATATATATATATCTAAGACCCGATTCCGATCCACGATTTGAGACCCCAAACCAAGACTTGAGGCCTTGGACCCAATCCCGACCCTGACTCAAAATCCAAGATCCAACCAATTGCGTGCGACTAAAGATCTGACCCTAATTCAAGACTTGAAATTTTATGATTTATTGAGGTTAATGATATAATTAAAAGAGGTGACATATTTTATATTGTCAACTTAATAACCTAATAGATATTTGAGAAAACACACAATTATTTTTTTTCGAAGTTTTAAATTATAAGTGTCCAATATGTACACTTCGTAACATGTTCAGATACTCAATTAAAATAAATCATAATTTAAGTATTCAAATAAAATTTATTGGCAAATTTAAGGACCTAAGTATAGCCTAACAAAATGACAAAAATACCCCCCACAATTTATATTTATATTTATATATATATATAATATTAGAGGCGCCGAAAAGGGCAACAGATTGTCAGTTCCATTTGGTTTCAAGCTCCGGAATCAGCAACAATGGCGGACGACGACTACGAAATGGACGGAGGGTTAGTGCCGCCGTCCTTTATCGCTTTTATCTTGTTGAATTTTGGTGTTTATTATGTGTAACTCAAATTGGATTTTCTCATTCAATATGAGCTTATTTAGGGTTTTGGGGGTTAGGGTTTATGCAAAAAGATATATTGGGGTTTGTCTGATTTTACTGTTTCGTTGTTTAGCTTGGGGTTTTGCGAATTTGTGTTTTTAACCTTTTAGGTTTTCTTGTGTTTCTGCTGTCTCGCTTTGTTTTCAGAGCTTTTTTATTCCTTTTGGGTAAGTAGTTGATATAGATCAAAGTGTAATCTTTTTGTCCCCTTCATTAGATTGTGATGGTCCTTTAAGCATGGGAGAACTTTCAGGCTTATTCGTCGTGTCTGATTGTTGATTTTTCCGTGGGAAGTTTTGAGGACCCAACATAAACAAGTAAAGGTGTCTCTTTTCTGAAATTTTTAAGTCTTTAGAGAGGTGTTTCACAGGATTAAGCTTTTAAAACTAGATAGTTTCGCACAATTCAATATGGTAACGGGTGGCTGAAGTCTTAGTTTGAGTATCATTGTCACAAATTAGCAAAATTGGTATGATGATGGCATGAATTGAGCTTAAACAGGGAAAAATGGTCGGTGAGGATTCATATAGCCAACCCGGACTTGTTTGGGATTGAGGCAGAGTTGTTGTACTACTTTGTGAATCGCACAAAAGAAAAAAGTTAGACCCAAACGTGAGGAGCATATTGCAGTTCCAAAATAAACAAGTTAAAACTTCTCCAACTTTTTAAGATTTTAAATGATGTGATTTACACTATTTAACGACAATGATCTATGTATGATTGGAGGAGTCTCTTCTTAAGATGACCCTTTAGGATATTGTGGACAAATACCCTTTAATCATTTGGTAGACTGAGGTTGCCTGATAACGGCCTTACCATTGAATTCAACTTGCACTGCATTGCTGCTTTTAGGTGATCACTTGCATCTATTTAGAAATTATTGTGAAACTTAGCTGATTAGTTCATTTAAGGTAGTGTAGCTGATTAGTTCATTTAAGGTAGTGTGGATGCTAATACTATTTTGTTCATCAAAATTTGGGGAAAAAAAACATGAAGTTATTTAACTAGCTGCATTCACATGAAGAAACTTCCCTTTCTTTCTCTTCTTTATTCTTGTACTATCCCTTCTACGAATTACGTCTATGACCAATGCCCCCACAGCTAAATAGGCATAAAGATAAGGTACCTGGAAAAAAGAAGCAAGAATGAGCGAGGATGATCATCTATGCTGAAGGTCATTTAGCACTGATGTTACAAGTGTACTTCAAGAAATGCTTTGTATTACTTATATAACAGAGTTTTCAAATATATTAAAATATTTTGAGTATTTCAAAAATTGCAGCATACCTTCTCAATATATATTGCTTTCTGAAGTGCCTGTTTCAAATATATTAAAATATCAGAGTATTTCAAAAATTGCAGCAAACCTTCAGAGTGTATATTGCTTTCTTAAGTGCATGTCTCAAATATATTAAATTTCTACTTTTCTGTTGTCGTGCTTTTGTAGATCACTATATGCATTGGGTAGGGTATTGACCTTTCCTAGTAGCTATTTTTTGTGGTTAAACCATTTGCTACTTGGTTTATTTGTTTGTCATTTTTTGATTTGGTGTTTGTGAAGATAAATTATGTTAGATTTTGGTAAACGTCATTGGCTATTGTACCTATTAAGCATTTTACCTGTTTACATTTTTACAGATACCTGGACGAGCCAATGGAGCCTGAGCCTGATGTAAGATGATTTCTCTTATTTGTAATCCTCATTATAGGTATGCTAATGTTGCATGAGTATTTGATGGAGTATTTTTCATTATTGGGCTTAACTGGCAGGAAGGAGCAGAGATTGAAGAAGATAATGTCAACAATGAAGACATACCAGATCCCCTGTTGGGTGAAGGTGAGGATAAAACAGAGCAGCAAGAGCCTGTTGAACGACCTCGGAAGACATCAAAGTATATGACGAAATATGAACGTGCAAGAATCCTGGGCACTCGTGCACTTCAGATCAGGTCATTTTGCTTTTTTCTAATTTTGCTTTTGCCAAGGTCTTGCTGCAATATTCATTTTTTGACCTGATGAATTATTTGGTCCTTGAGCAGCATGAATGCACCTGTGATGGTTGAGTTGGAAGGAGAAACTGACCCACTTGAGGTAAGCCTCTTTTTTAAAAATGCAGATTGTGCAACATGTCTAACTGGCGAAGTTTCTAGATTGACTGATGTTTTTTTGTCAATTTATTTATGCTAAAAGATTGCAATGAAAGAGCTCCGAGAGAGGAAGATACCATTCACAATTCGCCGTTACCTGCCTGATGGAAGGCAAGACTTCTTGTCTTTAAGCATCTGTTACTATATCTTTCCTCTTTCCCGCCTTCATCCTATGTCTTGTTGTCCTCACTTAAAATTAATTTTATCTTCTTGTGTTTATTAGTTATGAAGATTGGGGAGTCGATGAATTGATTGTTGAGGATTCGTGGAAAAGACAAGTTGGAGGAACTTGACAGCTGAAGTGCCTCTTTGCTTGCTGCTGCCGCCTTATTAGTTATCTGTCGTTTCTGGTTGTGCCATACTCTGCTGAATTGTTGCTGACTTAATATTACCAACGCTATGAATGTATTTTGAACAGGCTGTTTTTTTTTGTCTTAGTGAAAGTTCGAATGTGTTTGTATATTGCCAGATGGGTTCTGAGACTCCAGTATAAGTTCTAAGAAGCAAGTGGCTTGCTCATTTTGCCTATCATCACTCTCTCTATTTTAAACTTCTATAGATTACCTAAACACCTTCCAAGCTGTTCTTCTGTTTGACTAGTTAGTCACTTATGGGTTTACTCTGCTTACTGACAAATTGAAGGTATATGTGTTGCATTTGTTGTACATTTGAAAAGAAAAAACTGCCCATCTTTCGTGGAGGATTAATTCATTGGGTATGTTGTTGTTGTAAACCTACAGCAAACTTCCAAACAACAACATACTCGGGTAATTTTACAAGTGGAGTTCAAGAAGGTGGTGATTGGTGCGTATGGAATCCTATTTCTATCTTTACGTACTTTCACAAGATCTCGTTTCATAAATGGGGTTTGAGGAGGATAATCTAACTCTCATCCCTATGTTGTGAAGGTAGAGAGATTGTTTTCAATAGATTCTCAACCTTGTACTCAGTTTTACAATTGATTGACAACTAAATGGTTTCCTCCTTTCTCTCATCCATTAGTGTTCATGATTCACTACAGAAAACAACAATTTCATAAAAGGAGTAATTTAACCACTACACACTTCTATTTCTTTAAGACATTGACATTTCCATGAAAAACAAACATGACAATCACATAGCAGAATGTGATTTGCCTACTTATCAAGCCTGTTAAAGCTGCATTGATCAAGTTGCTGAAATCACAACAGTTACATGCTAAAGCTTCGTCTCGTATTAGCTTGCTTGGCTTGCTCTCTATCCATTCTCCAGGAACGAATCATGAATTCAGCCATGCCGTGGTGGATGTCAACATGCCAGAAATGGATTGCTTTGAGTTCATGAGGTCTACTTAACTCAACAAAGACAACTGTTTTTTGACCATTTCGTTAAGGATAAAATGAAAATTTTAAAGTTAAATTGTTTCCAATCATAAAAAGGTGACATTTTGCTCTGGACAAAACTGAAAAAATGAAAATTATATTACATAAAATTGGGACAGAGAGTAATTAATACAGAGAGACAAGCCCTCAGATTAAAAGCAGAACTAACAAAGCTTGAAACTCAACAAACTTTTACATAAAATGTGAATGCACAGCTGCATTTTCTTATCAAGTATTTAGAGATGCATTAACCAATTTGTTGCTGAAATCCCAAAGGTTTTTTGCTAAAGCTTCGTCGCGTGCTAGCTTGCTTGCCTTGTTCTCATTGCAGTCAAAGTAGTACTTTCCAGTCACCCCTTTTAGACTTGGATGAAGTGCAACATAGCATGTTGTAGCTGCCCCCTGAAAAAAAAAATATAGAATCATTGTTAATGACACTTAAACATGATTAATTTCATTTTAAGTCGCATTAAATGCCACTTAAACGCGTTAATGGAGTTGAGTTATTTGTGATTAAGGCGTTGTCCACCACGGACAGAGCTAAGGGGGCGGAAGAAGATTCATCCAAACTCTCTTCGCCAGAAAATTACATTGCATGTAAGGTCAATTTTTATGTTTTGTTTTATGTATGTGTATATATATATATATATATATATATATATATATTAGATGTTGAATCTTCTTGACGTCTTTATGTTATGAATACTCTTAGTGAAAATCCTGTCTCGACCACTGTCATAGTTCACGAAAAGGTTAAAATGCTTGCAAGGAAGTGAATTCATTTTTACCTGAGGGACATTCTTCCATAGCATACAGGTGAAAACTCTGAAGATTCCTGTAAAACCAAATCCAAGTGATTAAAAAAGCTCATGTAATACATGGACTAATGACGTATACAAATACTTGAATTCTCGATCTAGATGCTACATAGTTGGTTTGTGATTGTTTAATAATATTGAAAATACATACTCATCAAAAGAGCAGAATGCCTCATGAGGGGAGTCATTATTAGTCCTGGATGCACTGAGTTGACAGTTATATTTGCTCCCTCTTCCTGTATTTGATGATATAAAACAATTAGATCGTCTAAATCTCTAACAGTTTAAACTTTTAGACGAGACAGTTCACATAGTTCGATGAACCCTTTGACATATAGCGCGTTGTTTCTCCAAGCTTATAGTAAACAAAGAAAGTTAGTTAAATTACCTGCAAGCGACGCGAAAGTTCATTGGCATGTAATATGTTGGCTAATTTGGATTGTCCATAAGCTAGTTTGTCATGATAACTAGTTCAGAAAAACAATAGATAGTCACAGTTTAGTACTAGTTGAATATACTAGTGTATATTTATATTGCTCGGACTCTTCATAAATGAACCAGGTGGATGTCGGATACTTTAAAAGTAGTGTGTTTTTTGGAGAATTTGATACTGGTGCAACAATATTTTTGTAGAGTCGGAGTAACATAGGGTAGTAGTGTACCTGTCCTTTTTATTGATCTTGTGAAATCTTATTCCTCCTTTGTAAGGGCAAATGTGAGCTACTGATGACAAGTTTACAATTCTACCTTCAATACCAGTAGATTTTGCTGTTTCCTTCATTTTGTCTAGTAGAAGATTAGTCAAGTAAAAGTGACCTGAAAATAAACACGAAAAAAGATAAAGAGGTTTGAAAACGTCTATGAAAGTCTTTCATTTGCTTCTATTCGATGAAAGTTTGAGTTTTTCATAATGCGTATTCTCATGTTGGCATAACTCTTCTGATGATGATCGATTCGACCTCTAATGAAAAATAGTTCAATAATGAGCATAACGACCCTTTCAGTTTTCTTATTTTACTAAGTTCAACTCTATATCTCTATGAGGTAGTAATAACGTCTGCGTAAAAGAAATGTCTATAAACAGAGTTTGACAATGTGTAATACCTAGATGATTTGTCGCGAACTGCATCTCTACGCCGTCTTCTGAAAGCTGAAAAGGACAGAACATGATACCTGCATTGTTTCTGGTTTTTTGCAAACTCTCATTAGCCAAACATGTTCTGTTTTGTTCTGTTTTTTCTTAAAACTAGTCAAAATTAGATAAACAAAGAGGTCGGACAATTACATTAAGATGTTGAGAGGAAGATCTAATGCTTTGAAACTATCAGCAAATGCCTTGACAGATCTAATTGAGCTCAAGTCAAGTTTCTCAACATCGACACGAGCAGCTTTGTTCTCCTTGAGAATACGCTCTTTAGCCTCATTCGCGGCCTCCATGTTTCGTGCTGCAATGATAACATGGACATTCCTCATTGCTAAAACTCTTGCAGTCTCCAAGCCAATGCCACTCGCGCCTCCTGTTTAGACGAAATTTAAAGAATGATAGACGAATTTGGAAGTAAAAACGTCTTTCGTGGACAATGTGGATGAGATGATAAAGAAGTTCGTCTAGAGTACAACAACAATATATCCAGTGAAGTTCTTCTAAGAGTAAAAGCTAAAAAAAACAACACATAACTATAGTGTTTACCTTTTGAGATTGTATTTCTCATACTATAGAAGTTGTAGTTCTCTGTGAATCATTAACTAAGTTGCTCCAACTCTTCAAAAATGTTGCCGCACCCGTGTCGGATCCTTCAAAAATATACTATTTTTGGAGGATCCGACACGCACTCGTCGACAATTCTGAAGAGTCCGAGCAACATAGATCATTAGTGTTGTTCTTCACTTGTATTGAATTCCGACTGACCTTGTTAGAGAGTGTTTTACCTCAAAAGTGAGACTTTTCGATGTGAATTCAAATTTAAATAATTTTAATTTATCCTTCATTTTTTATTAAACTTTATCTTAGTATATGTACTGACTGTTTTTGTATTACTTATTTTCCTCCGCATCAATTTTTGAAACTTCTTTTCCGTCTTCCATCTTTTCTTTCACATTTCAGTCTATTTTTTGAGGATTTCTTTTTCAAAAACTAGTCAAACACAGAGTGTATGTGTATATATATACTTCCTCCGTTCACTTTTACTTGTCACTATTTCTGTTATCGAGATCAAACTACATATATAAACTTTGACCAACATTTTAAGAAGTATTTTTTCATCATATTAATATAAGAAAGATGGCAACTTATAACATTTTTTCGTATAGTTTTCAACCATCTAAATTTTAGATTTTAAATATTAAATTTAACTTTGAAATTTAGTCAAGTTGACCACGAAAAACGAAACTATGACAAGTAAAAGTGAACAAAGGAAGTATATAAAAATATTGGACGACAAAAAAGTAAATACAAATAAATTCAATAATTAATAAATTTTAAACATCATTAAGTACTTTGAGAATTTTTGTCTTGAACAAATTAAAGACTGCTGAGTTCCTAAGAAACACAATATTCCATTTTGGTGGCTCTAGGTCAATTTAAAAGTCAAAAACAAGCTACTATATATGAATTTTCAAACAAGATAGTGGGAATAAATTAAATTAGTATGAGAGTCGTTAAAATTTTTAGCGATATTTATATATAGTGTTAGTTACAAATACTCAATACTAATTTATTATTATTACTAAATATAATTATATTATTATCGCTAAATAATTATCCTTAAATCTATTATTTGTTTTAGTATCTATCCTAAACTTTTGTTAACACTATAAAAGATTGAGGCATCTCGAAACCTCTAGTAAATTCACAAAAAGAGATCAAGGTATCAAATATTGCCTTTGTCATAGTCACACCATAAGGAGGTTTAGATCATCTTATACTCGAGAAATACTCTACTAAAACTCTTCAAATCACGAAGAAAACCTTTGTTTCATCATATTTTATTTGTAATTCCAATCTATTTTTCATTGTTTTAAAATTTATTCGAAAAAAGTTGTCATAATAGGTTTTAATTTTTTTTTTTAAATGTCAAAAGTTGTTTAAGTTATCTCAAGGTAGACATGCATACATCACACCCTTTTCATATACAACCCTTACGATCACACTGATGTTTCGTACATCGAACTGTCCCTTTTATCTATGTATATATCTTCAAAATATGATAGTATTTGTATTGCTCAGACTCTTCAAAAATATCAATGAGTGTATGTCGGATACTCCAAAAAGTGTATTTTTGAAGGATCTGACATGCCTGCGGCAACATTTTTGGAGAGTTTGAACAGCAACTTTATGCATATAATTAAAAAAAACCTGTAACTATGGCTGTGAGTTTGGATCCATCAATGCCATGAGTAACTTGTTCAGCAGTTGAAGCTGATCCAAAACCACTTGGACCTGGCCTTCTTGTTATAGACCTCAACATGCTTCAAAAATAAGAATGTAAAACACACACACACACAAAACTAATATTCAAACAAGAAAAAAGAGTGAAAGAGGCTCAAATAGAAACCAATTTTGTTTAGAATAGAGATATATATAAAGAGATGTAGTGAATTGCAATGGGAGTTATATAGATAAAAGGGTGGTGGTGTGAATATAGAAGAAATTATTAGGTCTAACTCACACTCATTCTTTTTATATAAAGTGTTTTTTATTATTATTTAAATTTGGATGTGGATAATATTTTTTTTTTTAGTTTTTCATCTGGTATTTGGTATTTATATTGGAGCCTGACTAAGTTGGAATTTACAGCGTGAAGGTAAAACGCTCCCCAACAAGGTTCCCCACCTGGTGTTTAGTATTCACATTGGAGTCTGATTAAATTTGAATTTACGTTGTGAAGTCCCACGTTGAGAAGTAAAATATAATGTTTCCTAAGAAGGTTTCTCACCTGGTGTTCGGTATTCGCGTTAGAGCTCGAAAATCCAAATAATTTAAATTTTATTTTTTTAGTTTTTTATCTGGTATTCAATATTCACGTGAGAGTCTGACTAAATTCGGATTCAAGTCGCAAAGTCCCTTATTGAACGTAAAACGCTTCCTAACAAGGTTTTTCACCTGGTGTTCAATATTCACATTGAAACTCGACTAAATTCGGATTTACGTTGTGAAAGTCCCACATTGAAGATTAAACGCTCCGATCCCTAACAAGATTTCCCACTTGGTGTTCGGTATTTACATTAGAGCCTGACTAAATTTGAATTTACGCTGTGAAGTCCCACATATGATTTCTAACAAGATCTCTCACCTGGTGTTCGGTATTCACATTGAAGACCGATTAAATTCAGAGTCACACCATGAAGGGGGGTAAAACACTCCCTAACAAAGACAACTCTATACCTAAGAAGACTTAAACTCGAGACCTCCAAATAAGAATGAAGAAGTACTTACGACCCCATAATTTTTTTTGTTTGGAGAGTTGTTTATCTATAGAGTAGTTGTTAACAATAAATTGTGGTGTAGAAGTGACTTTCAAATTCAATGTCCATGTTGGTGTCTGTCTCTAATTATTTTCACCAACCACTCAACTGTTTTCTTGTTTTTTTTTAAATTATAATTTTAGTTTACTTTTTAATAATTATATTTTAAAATACTTAGTCGTTATATTACTTTTTATCATACTGATTTAGTAGTATACGTGTTTTGCATGTATGTATCCCGATAATTAATATATATATATATATATATATATATAAATAAAATAATTATTATATTGCAAGATGGGAGGCTTGTGGAACAATTTGTACAAATTAAATAATATAAAATCTTCAATAGACTCTTACTTGAATATGACTTAAGAATACAAATCAAATATGGACTTTTCTTTGACTTTTATTCAACATATGATTTTTCAAACTACTTCATTCGACGATAACATGCTCGTTTTGTCCAATTTTTAAATAAAAAATTCCAGTTGAAGAGAAAACACGAAAATTTATCAAAAGGTGAGAATTCATAATCAATTATTGAAAGATATTTTTAAAAATATGGATATAATAATGATGACGAAGACAAGAAAACGACGTGAATTATTTTTCTTGTAAAGTTAGATTAAAATAATAATTAGTTAAATAGAATGGTAAAAATTGATTTTTTATATAAAGTAAAATTCTAGTTGATTTAAATAAATCAAATTTCAATTTCTATTAAACAAAAAAATACTAGTATTAATTATGAAATGGTCAATGCCACCTTTATAGTTATCATTTTCATGTGACCAATGTTTTGAGTATTCAATGTTATTTAATTTAATTACATCCTTTTTTGACCTTTTTTTATTAACAAAACAATATATATCACATGTATTATTGAGATGAAATTTTTTAGTCTGTCAACTGGGTCGGGTTATCAATATGGGTTGTGATGCAGTGTTGGGACTGATTTACCTTTAACCAGAGGTTTTGGGTTCAAGTCCTGAGAATGAAAAAAATTATGTTGGGAGCACCACACTCGAATGGGCCCTGCAGAGCACGATCCGAATTTAGTTGGGGCTCCAAAAAATGGGTGGAAAACCCACAAAAAAAAAAGGGACGGGTTGATCTGGGTCTAGCCCAATCAACCTAGTAGGAAACCTGTAATGATCCAAAAAAAAAAAAAAGTTTTCTCGATGTCATCCATGACATCATATTTTTCTTGATGTCATCCATGACATCATTATACCCAAGGTAGGTGTAC